>VXBI01011604.1:468021-485964 GCA_013397375.1 Toxostoma redivivum
GGGGCCCTGCCCACCCGCCCGGCTCCGGCACCGGCACCGGCTCCAGCGGCTGAAGTTGCCGAAGTTGGGGTGACTGCGATGTCTCTCGTTCGGAGGGAGCCCTGACGGGCTCTGCCCGTCCCGAGGCCGCCTGGCTTTGTTGGGTTTTTGTTGGTTTATTTCCTTTCCGTTACTGTTTTTCTGCCCTCCCGCCGCGGTGGATGGCCCGCGGTGGGTGCCGCTGGCCGCGCCGCCCCAGCCCGGGGAGGATGGTGGCGGCGGTGCTGGCCGGGCTGTCCCTGCTCAGCCTCCTCACCTGCGGCTACTTGGCCTGGGGCAGCCGCCGGGGAGGTGCCGGGGAGGCGCCGGGGAACTTGCTGGGAGAGGAGCCCGCGGTCGGCGCCCCCCGCTCGCAGCCGCACATCATCTTCATCCTGGCCGACGATCAGGGGTTCAGGGACGTGGGGTACCACGGGTCTGAGATCCGGACGCCCACGCTGGACAAGCTGGCTGCCGAAGGGGTCAAGCTGGAGAACTACTATGTCCAGCCCATGTGTACACCATCCAGAAGCCAATTGATCACGGGAAAGTAAGTTTGCTGCTACTTCGTCATTCATCTCTCCAGCCTAATCGCTGTCCCTGTTGGAAAGAGCACGGGTGAGCGTGACAGGCTCACATCTGGGTTATCTTGTGGGCAGAACGTGCCTCTCTTAAGGGTTCTCTTAAAATCCTTGAATGGAACGGACTTGTGATAGGTTTGAAATAGCGAAATACAAAGCTGTCACCCAGTGAGGCAGGAGGGTTCAGCACTGCGAGCTGCCCCGCGGAGTGCTGGAGCACATTGGTGCTTACAGCATCACTACCAGACGTGCTGGTTGTCAAGTAACGCTGCTATTGCTGGGGAGCAAGCAGCTCCGCTTTGCTCTGTGATTTCCAAGGGACTCAGAGGAGGAGTCGTCTCAGGGAAATGCCAGCCTTACTTTTTCTCCTCTGTTCATTGCAGTTGGGTCACGGGTCTGACTGACGTTGTCTTGATGTGAGTTCTCTCCAAGGGTTATCCTGAATTTGTGAGGTGGTTTCTCAGTGTGTCACCTGTGGATGGGCACAGGGAATTCAGGCTCTCTCAGCACCCTCATAGCTGCAGCATTTCTCTTGTCACTTTGCAGACAATTACAATCTTTACTCCTAAGCCATTAAAATGGGTGCCTCACCTGACTGGTGAAAGCACTGGGTGGGCGTCATGTGCTTTGCCTTAAACTTGTGTTATACTGTGGTCTGCTAACAAAATAATTACCCAACCTCAGGGCCTTCTTACATCAGAAGGTTAATGAGGATTAAGGGGGGGAGTTTATGCATTTGAACTGTAGGAACGATTCCCAAATAGCTCCAAGTGTGGACACATTTACTCTGCAACAAAACTGCCTTGTTTCTGTTTAGCTTAACTCCCTTTGACAGGAACAGGGAACTCTTAAAGGAGCAAAACAAAACGAGAGGAAAAAAGTTTATTTTCTCCTTTCCCAAAGTATAAACAGGACCAAGGCCATGTTAATACTGCTGGTAAAAGAAACACATGTTAAATAAAACAAGCAACTGGCCTGGTGTCTTGCATCTCCATACGGTAGAGCTGGAGATAATTCCCAGTCTCGGTCTATTTCCCAGACTTGCTGGACCAGGGAGATTTGCATAGAGAGCTGACACATTGTCTAGAATTCTTATTCGACACAGGTTTTTGTTTTGGTTTTATTTTTACTTCTTTGTGCAGACTATGTCTCAGAAGTTATTTCGAGACACCTCCTCACTCATTCACAAGAACAGAGTTGCCCTGTGGCAACCAAAGCAGCAGCTTTCAAGGGAAATGTGTGCCAGGATAGAGTTCAGTGCATCTTGGTTGTCTTTAAAGGCACGCAGCAGTTGGAGGGCAGGAGCCCGGCCAGCAGCACGTAGCCAGCCAGCTCTCTGAGGATGATGGTTTGGGAAGCAGTGCTTCACAAAGGGAATGTCATGCTGCACAGCAATGACTCATGCAGCAGCTGCTGGAATGGGATGACCGGGTTCCAGTGGAACCAGGGTGCTGCTCTGGCTCTTGGAGGCTGCAGAGATTGTCTAAACATGAAAAAAATACAGGTTAAGAATAACTGTAATTTGGTTTAACTATTTTGATCCATCTTTAAATATAATAAAAGGTAGGCATGTTCTGAGGAACCCTGTTCTTTTCATTGGCTTGTCAGGCAGAAATGGTTCTGCAAATCTGCCTGCTTTGGTTTTGGAAACTTTTATGGGAAAAAGAAATTTGCTTATACTTCGTCTTTATTTTCTTAGTCTGCTGGTCTAAAGCCCTTAGAGGCTTTTTTTTTTTTTTAAATGTTGTTCTACTTTAGAGAAAAAGGAGATGTAGAGAGAGACCTATTTCTCATGAGTGAGAAATCAGGGAGGGGTTGGTGAGGGGTTAATAGGCTGGGTAGAGTATACTCACAAGGCAGGTTCAGAGAATGCTATTTCCATTCTTGCTGGAGATAAATGCCTTGATGACTGCTTTTAATGCCTTCTTAGAAGAGGTGTTTTAATTAAAATGCCAGGATTTGGACAAGTGCTCTTATTTCTTGAGTTCTTAGACAGGCTAAAGACTTGCTCATCTTCTGAAGGATCACCTGGATGCTCCATGCCTCCCAATGCACATCCAATGCTTAATGTAGTACCAAAGAGTAGTTTAGGTTGGAAGGGACCTTTAAGGTGATCACCTAATCCAGCCCCCTGCCATGGGCATGGACACCTTGAGCTAGAAGGTGTTCCAAACATTCCCTGTTGGATCAGTCAGACCCAGAAGGACTTGTGTAAATCAGAGTCATGAGGGAGCACTGACTCAGGTTGCCAAGTGGAAGTTAAATTTCAGAGAAGATTTTGAATAGCCCAAGTTCTTCAAAGGTCTCCAGGCAGCCACTCCATGGGCTGTGTTAGTAAAGAGATCTTCTTTTGGTGGTTGTCCTATGTGTGAACTAGCACAGGGAAGGAGACTGGAGTTGGCATGTTAGAAGGAAGAGGCAGAGTTGTTTTTTTCCCCTTGTGCTATACCACAATGTGGCAGCTGATGAGCTTGCATCCTGTTCTGAGTCCCTGACTGCTTTCCTTGCTTTCCCACAGTATTGTCACTTTCCCCATTCACTCCATCCAAAACTATTGCTTTTAGGCCACTAGTAGGGCTGGCTTCCACAGCTTTTAATTTTAGATTTTATTTCTGGGTGTGTGTGGGGGGGTGGGGGTTGCAGCTGAGCTGAGCCTCAGGAATGGAGAAGAAGGGCATGAGCCAGTGGGCTGAGGGCCAGTGTGATGTGCTGGGGCTGTGCTGGGAGGTGAGGGAGCAGCTCTGCGAAGCAGCTGCACAGCTGGGGTGGCAGCAGGGACCTGGGTGACAGGGTGTGCTCTGCCTTGGGCAGCCCTGGGACACTGCCCCGCCTCTCCTGTGTCCTACAGCTGGACATGGTTGTCCTGGGGCTTGGGTGTGAGTGACATAAATTGTCTCCAGATGAATTGTTTTGTGTGATATAGTACTTTTTGTGGTTGTTTTCTTCTTGAAAGTAGCAGGCGTGCCTCGAAAACTAAATAATTTGAGCAGAAGGGGATACCTGGCTGAAAGCCTATAACCTTAGATGAACATGTGTTGGGGTAGCTGCCATTATCCAATGCAGTAGCATTTGCTGGAGCAATGCTTAATTTAGCAGAGGAAGCTGACAATTAATACTGACTGATAAGAAGGAATCTAGACATAATATGCTGTAAATGCTTTTAGCATTATTTAGATACCTGCTTCCTCCTCTAGGCTCCTGTTTTCTGCTGACCATGAGACTTGTAGCCTGGGGAGCATGATGTGCATTGGAGTTCATCTGGACCACAAGAAGGTTCCTCATCTGTTCAGGAGCAGGGATCTCTATCTCTCTCTGTAGAATCTCATGCACAGCTGGGGTTACAGATCAGTGAGAATCTGAGCTCCTTTTCTGAGTCATGGAAGCCCTGCACTAATCTCAGGAATGAGCTTTGCACTGTAGATGGAATGCAGAGATGGAAGATGTTGGGAAATACTGAAAGTCTGGGGAAATAAGTCCTTTTTCTCCCCTGGGATAAAATGGAATATTGAGAATTTGCTCATCCAAAGCAGACAGAAATAGATTGTGTAATTGGTAAGCATAATCTGAGTGTTATTGTAATATAAGTAATTATAACTCTTTTCTAATTCAGAAATGTCACCCATTTACAAACATATATATAGCTATATGTGTTAGGCATATGGCTCTAGGCATCCCTGTGTAGTGATACCTAGTTCAGCATTAAAAATGACAATGTTTGAGCAAACTAAGTCTTTATTTGGCAAACAGGAGTGGGCTAAGTACTTTGAATTGAAAGCAGTGTAGCTGACTTCAGGCAAACAGAAATACTTTACTCTGAGGGTGCAAATTTTTGGTAAGGCACCTCCCTCCTGCCTCCTGGGTGCATCCTGGCCCAGGCTGCAGTTCCAGCAGTGTTGCTCTGGGAAGGAGCCAGTACAGTGGTGCGTGACTGGGAAGTTACCTGCTGTGCTCTGAGCTGCAGAGAAGGGTTTGGAGCCTTGACGGGATACTGGGAAGCATATATCACACTCCATTAGATATATTCCCTGCTCTGTAGTTAACAAAATATGAGGGCTGCAGAATATCAGCCTTAAGTACCAAGAGGTGACCTGATACTTTATCTGCTTTGGAGTAAAGGGACTTGGCAGTCAGCGGTCCCGAGTTTAATTCTGATCAGTGTTTCCGTTAAGAACTGAGATGATGAAATAAAATGTTCTTATTAAATGTGCTGGTAAGATAGGAGGGGCTGCCAGCATTAAGGGACTGTAGTGATACTGAAAATCATCTTGACAAATTAGAGACATAATCTGAAAAAAAAGCAGAATTAAAGCCAGCAGTGATAAATAGAAGATACTCTGCTGAATTCCTGAAGCAGGAAAAAATTTATTGGGCTGAGGATGGCAGTCAGCTCCTTAGACAGTATTCCTTTAGAAAAGTAGCTGGAATTACAGAGCATCGTGCACTGGGTATGAGGTCAGCAATGTCATGCTGTTACAAAAAAGGCAAACATCAGATGAGAATGTGGGGCTTGGTAGGTCTGGGAAGAGCCCTCCTTCTCCATGGCTGGAGCACTTTTGCCCAAACTTGGGCATCATTCTCCAAGAGCAATATGTGTATCATTGGAGAGTGTCCAGAGAAGGGTGATCCAATATCTCAGAGTGATAACTCAGGGGGAAGGATCAGAAGAACCGGAGTTGTTTAGTCTAAAGAAGAGAAGAATGGGAAGGGATGGGGTAGGTCTCTGGTATTTCGATAGCTGTGCAGAGGCAGGGCATTGTGTGCATTCAGCGTCATGATGAGTGGTACAAGAAATGAAGGGCTTTCTGGAGCGGGGAAAACTTCAGGTCAGATCAGAGGGAGAACCTGCAGGCATAGAAACTGTGAAACACTGCAATAGCTGGCTCTGAGGAATTGCTGGGTTGCTCCACCGGCAGTCATTAAGAATGACATGTCAGGAATGACTTAATGGAGTTGAGTCTGTCTTGGGGAAGAGGGTTGAGCTGGATGGCGTCTCTTCCAGCTCAGATTCATCTGTGCCTCATTTGAAGTACAGATTAATACAGAAGGCCTTCTGAGGGATGGTGTGAATAAAACACTACTAAATGCCAGAAATTATTTCAGCATTTACTCTGACAGAAAATACTGTCTGCAAGTTTGATTTCAGTTTTCTCCTAGAAATTCCTGTTTTCTGCAACTTCGTTTTCTCTGGAAATTTTCAAGATTTTTCCCCCTAGGCCTCATAACTCTTGGAGTATGTAATTGTTTATTTCTGCTGACTTCTTTCAGGACCATTTGTGGGACGGCTGCCAAAGATGCTGAGGTATCTTTTTCCATGTTCTTATGTTTTTCACTTAAAATGACATTGTCCATGCATACATATATATGAAGCACACACAGAGAACAAGTAAATAATTAAATGCAAAGACTTAGTTTTCTTTATTTTCTTCTGCCTCTGTTTGCTCTCCTCTGTTCTACAGAAAATGAGATCCTGGTACTGAGCTGCTCTGGCGTATTAAGCTACAAGAGGTCTGTCCATATCACTGTAATTATTAATTGACTGCACAAAGTAGCATGTGGAGAACAGGGCTGGAAAGGAAACTACATGCAAACAATCAAAATAAAAAGTAGCACACGCAGGAAGTAGCAAATTGTAGGACAGCTTATGGTAACTCTTTCTTGCCTCACTTTCTGGCAGCCTGTAAGAACAATGTTTGATAATTAAAGTCTGTTGCACAGAACAAACAGCATTGCCTGACATCTCTAACTATATAGTGGAAATTGATTTTTGTTTTTAATTTTCTGATTTATACAAAGTACAGTAAGCTAAGGAAATACAGGTGGAAATAAATTTAGAAAATCTGTGATTGTAAATTATCACTACTCCAAAGAGTTTGTTATAGGCTTTTATCCTGCTGTTTGATTTTGTTGCGTGTTTCAGCTGTAAAAGAGAAATTACATTCCATGGAAAAATTAACCTTAAAATAATTAAAGAATTTAGCTCTTTTAGTTTTGTTCCTGATACATGCTGTGTAACTGATGACACATAGTGCTGCCTGTGACAAGAAGTTGAATCAGTGGTGGCAGTGGACTCCTGTTCAGTTCTTCCTTTTCACTGTTACTCTTTTTATGGGGCCTTTAAGTGGCTCAAGATGGGAACCTGAGATGGGTGTCTGAACATACAACAGGAAATGAAAAGATGGGGTCTGCTTTCCTGTCAAATGATTTAGATTAAATGGGACAAATTAAATTAATGTTTTCATTATAACACTTTACATTTCATAGAAAGATTTTCCAGATTAGTGAGCTGAAGGTCAGAAGAAGGGAAAAATCTGTCCACATTCTTTCTGGCTCTGTGACACTTGCGTGGGTGATAATGCCACACACCCGGGGCTTTGTCTTCATAATTGTGTGTATCTTAGTTCAGGGTTTGACTTTTTTTTGCACTTTGGCTTTTAAGTCAATCTTTGAGATTTCCTATTCCCCTCATATTTTTTGCTTGGCTTTGTATTGATTCAAAGTCAGGCTTTCTGTGCTGAGTTGAGTTTGCTCCATTCTAGAATGTCTGTTCCAGAATGAAGGAGGTAATTTCACCAGCCATATTTCAATTAATATAAATAGCACAAGGCAAAGAAGATTGTGCCTGTGTGAGTGATCTTGTGTAGGATGTGTTAGCTTTCTCTGTATCAGTATGTTTTTTTATCAAAGCTGCCCAATTTATTAGTTTTCTCACCTAAAAGCCAGTAGACCTGGCTGCTGACCTCAGCTTCTCTCTGTACGTGTAAATTGGGAGGCTGGAATGCAATAGGAAGAGTTAAAAAAAACCCCAAGGCAGCCCTAATGGGTAACAAATGTAAAGGATTAATACAAAAGGTGTTTTAACCATCGAGGTTTGACTAAAATAGCTCTGTGGTCTGTGATGAAATTGCAGAATTTTAAATGGGGAACTTTACTGTACATGCTAGCTTATAATGAGAAAGCAGTTAAATATGTTTCATCATTCTAGTTCAACTGCAATAAGTTGTAATACGTTAATTAATGGTGTCAGCTATCACCTACATATTAATTCAGGCTGTTATCAACATATTATCAAGCTCAAGGTTGGAGGGACAGGATGTTGCTGGAGTTGGAAAACAAATCTGGGATAATTAAGTACATTTTAGTCTGCTTCAAACTCAAAATTGTCTTCTCAAATGGATCTCTGCAGGTATTAGGTAATAAGCATTGAAGTAGACATTGTTAATATCATAAGTATGTTGTGGCCCCAGAGCCTTTATTTTCAACCTTGGGGCAGAAAATTCACATATAGAAACCAAACTGATTCCTTATTTTTATTACACTTTAACACATGGTTAATGAGCATATTTGTACCACAGCAGCTTTCTCACTGTCATGGCACTCTGATTGTAAATGCAGGATTCAAACTAAATTACTTTACCTTTTAATTTTTTTTCCTTTTTAATTGAAATATTAATTCAGCTTTTTGGAGTAAATCTTAATTCCAGTGCATCCTCTTATCAGAATATTAGCTGTTTTCTAGCCAAATCTCTTGTGTCCATTTTCTGATTCAGTCTACTTTTATCTCCATTTATGCATTTTAAAGCATTCCTTCCCTGAAAGAGAATTTTCTCCCATTATGAGATAACATTATGTAATTTTTCTCAGCATTTATAGAACACAAGTGGGTACCAAGGTACTGCTTTAGAGGCGATATCTGTGATAATAAGCTCTCATGAGAAATGAGTTCCCTTCTGTTTTGAAGAGGCAGAAAATTATAAATTTGAAGAAACACTATAATTTGAGGAAAATGGGAAGCTGAAGGGAGAGGAGAAAATTAGTCTCAGGATAGGGGGAAGCAGTGTGGTATCTTTAGACTAAATATACTCTAATAGGTCCACTGTTGCCTCACAAATTGTACCTCTCTGAATGTAATAAACTTTGTCAAAACAATATTTACCATCACATTTTATATACTCAGTTTTAGTTGTCATGGATCAGAGTTGATAAAGTCATAGAAAACTGGGTTTGAGGGGACCTCTGGAGGTTGCTGAATTAGGTCTCCTTCCAGCTTGTATCACACAGCAGGGACACACTGACTTTATAAACTCTTCTTTTGTTTGTTTCCTCCTGGATATAAAAAAATATTGCCAAGTATTCAAGAAATTGGAATCTTGACTTTTAGGGAGCTCCCTAACTTTACCATGTTGTCAATTTTAGTAAAGAAAACTGTTTTGTGAACTTTTTTATATTTAATTTTTTTTCTTTTCAAGGGCCAACTGATGTAATTAGGGACTGTGTTAATGACTACAGCACAATGGCAGCTCCTTCCTTAATTGTTCCATGGTCCCATTTTCAAGAGCCTTCAGAGGAAGCTATTTCAGTCTATTTGCTGATTTTTCTTAAGAGCAGATTTTTTTTACTATTGTACATACTTGTCTACCATTATTCCACGTTAATTCTGGTTTGCAGTCTGTTTAATTCTTACTTCTGTAATTATTTTGTGGTTCTGACTTGTCAAAATAAAATTCTTGGTAGAGGGGAGGAAGGAACAACTTACTTCTGTGTTGTTTCTCCCGCTGTAGAAGTACTCTAGGCAAAAAATGAAGTATTTGGTGCTTGGTTTATGGCCTTCTCCATTCTTACAAACTTCTGTTTTCATGTTTCCTACTAAATTGTGACCTGGAAGTGCACTGGGGTTTAATAGCCTGAATTTCAGCTGTTACCTCCCACAATGCCTTGTCTTTACCAATAAACTGATTTAATGGGACTTTTATATATGTATATATAGATGTAGCTTTTCCTGGCAAATCCTTAAAGTGCTTTTGAATCTGAAAAACTGTAATGTCAAAATGATTCTTACTGTTCAACGTGCAGCCTCCATCTATCTGAGTCATACCTGCTGACTTTGGTAACAAAAACATTTATTTTGTTACCATTAGCCATGGTGAGTCACGGTAATGCAAAACGAGATTTGTGGGCTACTCTGCTTTGCTTTTCTTTATAAACAAGATGCAGCCTGAGATATCAAAACCAAACAGAGTGGAGCTTTTCTGTATTAAACAATTTCATGTCACGGTTGGGTTTTGGGGGTGCTTGGGGGACATTTCTGCTCCTTAATAAATTATTGATTTGCATAATGAATGTACTTAGGGTCAGAAGCAGGAGGAACAGCTCAAGCAGTGAGTCAGACAGCCAGGATTTTACTTCCTGCCCTTGTGGTTGTCCGGCCAGGTTCGTGTGTTTGGAAACCCTTGCTGTGGGGTGAGGGTGCCCATCAGCCAGGGGGAAGGTGGTGAGCAATCCCTTTGCTGCCCAGTTAACCTGGAGAAAGCTGCTGCCTGCTGTGTATTTCTCTGGTAATGTAGGTGTGTGTTTTAGAAAATGAGACTATTGATTAACTTGACCTGGTTGCCAGTTCCTTCTGCAACCTCCTATCCTTCTAGGGGAAAACCACAGGAAATGATTCTCTCCGTAGTAATACTGGTGCTCTGTGTGACCCTCCCCTCCTGTCCTTCAGGATGCCTCCCTGACCTTTTTCACACTATCCCCAGAAAACACTCAAGCCTTTCAGGTCATTCCAGAATTAGTTTTAAACATTTTCAGCCTCCCAAACCACTTCCAGGCTTTCCTGGATACCAGCCCACCAGGATGTCTTTTTAAGTCTTCTCTCTGCTTCCAAGGCCAATCAATTTAAATCTTAAATCCAGACTTAAATCCATTCTCTTCATTTTCCCCATTATCCCATCTCCGGCACCAAGCAGAGGAACAGCCAGACCAAGTCTTCTCCACAAGAATGAATTGTCTCACCCTGTCCTTTAGTTCTCTAATTCTTCAGGTATTTTTTGGCTGAAAAGCAGATTGATGTGTCTTTCAGATACAATCAGAATTTATGTTACTGGTAATCAGTTACTAGCATAAAGCTTTGTATGCATAAAGAAATTATATTTATACTTTCCTTATCAGTATTTTAAAGCTGGATTCATTATAGCTGATCACAGTTGTAAATACACTTCAAGGGATATAAAAGATAATACACAGTTCCGAAATTATTTTGAAACAGTTGAAAAGCCTGTTGTCAAAGGAGATTTTATAATAAATGTTTGATTTTCTACCATTTAGCTTTCCACCAGCATTGTATTTTAAAACTGGAAGCGAAAAGGTGATACTATCAGAGAGGAGAAGGAACTTTACAAAGGTTGTGCTACTCCCAGGAGTGTTTGGAAAAGAAAACAAACCTAAAGCACTTGGAAGGAGTTCAGGGATTTCTAATTAGATACGACATGATATGGTAAGTGATGTGATATGATATATAGGAAGATTATTCACCTTTTAAGTTCACCCTTCTGTATTCAAACCAAAGTGTGCTTCCCTGATATACTCTAAGCCCTGGAATTTGGTTCTCTGCTACTGCCAGCCTGCCCTAGCAGTGCAGGGAAATGTGTTGCACTGGGGTTTGCAGGCTGCTCTGAGAACAAGGTGTTTCCAGGAAAGCAGATGTTCCTTGTCCACCCACAGCGTCCTTGGCTCCGCGGTGGCCTTGCTGCTCCTGCGGGAGAAACTGTGTGCTTTGGAGAGCTGGTGTTCCTCAGTGAGCTCTGTGGATGGTTCCCTTCATGGCTCCTGAGCTCACTGCCCTGCTGCTGGACAGTTCAGAAGGGAGGGAACAAACTGGTTTCTTTGAGTCCACAGAAAATCCAAGAGAACAATGTTTTAAGAAATCATAATAAATTACCATGTCTGTCCTTCTTCAGGAAACCATTAAAAATTACTGTTTAAATACGTGGGAATAACTTGTTCCTAAAAACTTTCAACAGAGATTTCCACTCTTCCCCCAGGCAGTCTCAGCTATAATTCGGGTTATATAACTTTTAAAATGTCTAACTTCCATCTTTCCTCCTGCAGTTTAAGCCTCTGGTCTCTTGGCAATTTTCAGATGAAGAACTTACTTTGCTACAAAAGGTGATAAATCTCCTATACATCTGAGTCTATTATCACATTTCTGCTCTTCCCTTCTCCAGCCTGAGTAAATTCAGTTCTTTCCATCTTTCCACACAGAAAAGGGTTTATATACCTTTGATGGCTCTTAATGTTTAAAAGGGTTTATATACCTTGGTTTATATACCTTTGATAGCTCTTAATGTACTCCTCTGGACTTTTTATATCTGGGCCTGTTTTTTATTGAAAAGTGTCATCTGGAACAGGACACAATGTTCCAGTAAAAGTTTGACCAGTCCTGCTTGATGTCTTGTTCTCAATCCCAAAGTTACTAAAATATTTTCACAGTTGAGTAATTGGAAGGCAGCATATCAACTTCTTTACTGGCATGAATTTACCTCAGCAGAAAATCTGGGCAAAGCGTCTGTTTATCAGAGTGTTTGAGGCTTTTCCGCTGCTGATGGGTAGGAAATGTCACAAGAACAACAGATCTTGTTCTATTTTTACCAGTTCAGCTGTGATCTGCCAATTAAACCAAGCTGATCATCCTTATGGGCTCTCTCCTGTGAGAGCTCCCACATTCTGTGCAGCACAGGGCAAGGTGTGCTGAAGCCACAGCATCCCATTATGAGATAATGGCCAGGTTGGAGCTCTGTCCCCTTTCTCAATGTTTGGATATGAAGCAAATGCATTTTCTTTCCTCTAACATACCTGGGAAACCCGTGTTTTATTGCCTCACTTAGAGCAGGATGTCATGTTTTCCCTAACCTCTCGTGTAGGTCCCGATAAGACAAAGCTTTTTTCCACAGCACCAAGTCATTGCTGACTCACCCTCAGGCTGGGCTACCAGCAAGCCCCAGATCTTCTCTTCTTCAAGAAACTTAAGTTAGTGCCATTGATTATTCCACCCCAAAAGCACTGCTTTGTGGTTATTGTAAGTGAGTTGCCTCCTGTTCGGTTCAGGTTATTCCTCTAATTCAATTACCTTTTGAATTTCAACTCTCCAACAGGCAGTGCAGCACTTTGATGAGTGCAAATTTACAGTCTGAACAGGTTGTGGAATTTAATCTGTATAAATTTCACCTTAAACATACATTCATAACCCCTATGAAAATAATCACTCAAAATTTAATTAACCCAATTGCTTTTTCTAATTCCTCACAGATGTACTGTAAGAATGAAAAAGCCTGCAGCTTAAATATATTTATTCCAAATTTTTCATTTTACAACTTCAATTTGCCAAATCAGTTTTCAGGGTTCGTTAAAGAAATCATACGGGCACTTCATAACATGGTTTGGGTTGAAAGGGACCTTAAAGCTCATCTTGGTCCACCCCCTGCCATGGACAGAGGCACCTTCCACTATCCCAGGTTGCTCCAAGCCCTGTCCAACCTGGCCACAGACACTTCCAGGGATGGGGCAGCCACAGCTTCTGTGGGCAGCCTGTGCCAGGCTCATCCCCTCACCCTTTCACAGTAGAATGTCTTTTTCATGATGTCTTTTTCAGCCTTGGGCTTTTGGAGTCTGGGTTGTTTATGTGTTTAGAGTTTGTTTTGTTTTTGAGCTGTTTCTGCTTTCCCTTCTCTGTGTTTCCAGTTCATCAAACAAAATAACGATCTCGAGTTTCAGCATTCCAATGTCAAATGACCCATGCCATTGTCCATGCATCCTGCTCTGCTGGAGTGTCACTGGATGTCACCTGCAGGTATTAAATAAAGATAAGAATAGGCTGATTGTTCCATCTTCATTTGCTTCGGTATTTTTCTGAAGAAATGAGGCAGGCAGTTTCCCAAATGAGCAGGCAGAGCCTTCTCTGTGCCTGTGGTGTTGTGCTGAGGCTGGCAGGACAAGGCTGGAACAAGCTGGGAATCCAGGCTGTCCCAGTCTAAATCTTGATTGTGGATCTGTGACAGTGAGCAAGGAAGGATTTATCTTTCACAAGTTGTAAAAGATAAAGTTGCTGGTTGTATTTCATCATAAAAAATGGGGTATATTACAGATCACGGTGCTGGTAAGTCATATGCAGTGTCAGAAAACTAATAGGCAGCTACAGCTCTGGTGTTCAAAAATACAAGTACATTTGTGCTCTTTAAAATTCTTACTTCTCTGCTGAGCAAAGACGTATTTCATGATTTAATGGACGCTGACATATAAAGAAATTTTCTTACAGGACCATTTGAAGCTTTCAGGTCCTTCGGGGTAGATATATGGTGTTTAACAGCAAGGACATTTCCTACAAAATTACTGCTGGGCCTTCATTAGGTTTTAAAGATTAGAGATGAGCAATTAGCCACGCTCCAGGTGTTTCCTCTGCCATAGGTAATACTTTTTTTTTATTAGAATTATGACTTTTATTTGCTTTTGAATCATGTCCAGCAAAATGGAATTGTCACTCGTTATCAGTGAATTGGATTTTGGTTTTAGGAATAAACCATGCGTGCTCTTATTTGTGCATAAGTTTCTTCCTTGCCAAAAAAACATGGATTATGATGAAGAAGGGAGGAAAAGTAATTCCTTACCAGAGTAAAACATAAAAGATACATCTGTATCTATCTGTAGATACAGATATATATAAATTGCCAGTTTCTTTTTGTAAACTGGCATTACTGGAGAGGGCAAGGTCTGTTGCTCAGCCATTGTTTTATGGAAAGTAAATGTCTCACTTGAACTCAGTCTGGCAACCAATGTGCATGGCCAGAGTAGCTGGCTTTAAAAAAACAAAGCAAAAAATGTACAAAGAAAACCCCCACCCTTGTCGAGCCTAATTCCCTTGGCTTGCACAAGGGAAATTTTGAATTTAGCAAATGGAACAAGTGTGCTCCAAGCCTGATCTGTTTGGGAGCAGTTGATAAATTGTGTCAAAACAGTCCTGCGTACTTGGAATTAAATCCTGCACTTTTCTGAAGAAACACTTGCAAATATTACCACTCTGCAGACATGTCTGAAACAGTTGGTGCTGGTGCAACACTGGCCAGGCAGGAATGGAATTAAAATATTTCCTCTCTGCTGTCTGCTCGAGGCTTATCAGCTGCTGATGCCATAGAAAAACCTGGTCTGTCTATAGTACCCTGATTCAAACTGAAAATATTTCCCTGCATAAACATTTTTTAAAGAAATGTTTCAGCAACTTGGGCTTTCACAGCAGTGCTTTAATTGCAGTCGGTTTGTCTCCTCACAAAACTCGGCATAAAACTCAGCATAAATAAAGACTTATTTCAGTGTTCATGCATTTGGAAAATGTAATATTTTTTTATTTTATTCTTTTTGCCGAAGACAGCCAGTGAGTGTACTTCATCTCCCACCCTGTGCTGGGTGAATGTGTGTAACCTGTGTGGGGAGATGTGCTCCATGTTTTCCTCTCCCTGTCTATCCTGTCAAGACAGTGATGCTCCATTAGCATCAGGTACTAGGAATGTAACCAGCTCAGTGTCCCTGACTGTAGTGGCCCTGCCATACCAGGGGCATTGGAACCAGTTGATCTTAAAGGTTCCTTCCAACCCAAACCATTCTGTGATTCTAATTCTATGATTTTCCATTAATGTATTTTTACACTAATACATCTTCAGTTTGTTATCTAGATGCTCCTAAATTTAGGAGCCTGTATTCACAAGATTTTATTTAATACACATGGTTTTGCCATGGTTAAACCAGAAATAATTCATTAAACACAAAATATCATTCCCTTGAAGCTGTAATTTGATATACCTCTTAGAAATAAAAGTGTGGATTTTCTTAAATAGTTTGCTTAGTTAAATAAATCTAAATAAACCCAGACAGTCCACTTAGGCAAGGAGTAGGTGCTTGAAGACAGGAAGTTCATGCAAAACAAAGAAATGTACCCATAGCAGCATATGAAATTCTAAATGCAGCTGAATTGTGTGTTCCTTCCCATTTTCTGTCCCCTCTTGGGATTGTGTCTGTGTGGTACAACTGGAGATTGGCATGCCAGGAGCATGACAGGGAGAGAACAGATTGCTTCCCTTCACTGACAAGGAGGATTTAACCTATTTATGGCACTTGGGTGTTAGTACAGAAAAAGCCACGCCTGCCCAGGCTGTGTGGTTTGCTGATACTACTTGTTCTAATTCACACCTCATCAATCCGTTACTTAAGGAAATGAGGGAAGAAAGGAACCATGTCTTAATTGAGGTAGGTGGATGATAATGCCAGGCAAGCAAGAGGCCAACCTGTGCCTGAGCCAACAGCAAAACATTTTCTGGGAAGGAAAATGTGATTCTATAACCTGTGCTTGTCACCAGGAACATGGAGAAAGTCCCTGAGCCATGGACACCAAGGCTTCTTGGGCCTTTTTGCTTTAGGATGGCAAACTGCAACATCCAGGCATAGTGTTTAATTTTTGTCATTTCTCTGCAAGAAAATAAAAGCTACCTGCAGGTAGAGAAAGGCTTTTTAAAAAGCAGCTGAAGCTATGGTCATAATTGGGAAGAATTTTGAAGTAGGAGTTAGGTTTGGATAAGTGGATTTTTTTAAGCACATTCCTGAGGGAGTGAGTGGGAGAAATCATTCTGTCTGCTGAGAGCATGAAATAATGTTTGTGAGTTTTGGGGGTTTGTTAGAAGGCAAAGTGTGCTTCGTGTGATTCCATTTGTTTAGCTACTTAAATCTTATCTCTTCCATCTATAGGCTAATCAAGAGCTCCATAGTAGTCAGGCACTTGAAAATTTTAACCTTTGTCAAATTGTTGTTTTGTTGCATTTTCTTGTCTCAGTAACACACCTTGGAAATGGCAGATTCAAGGAGAGAATGAGAATTTTCTTCTCTGTTTTTCATCCCTGGGGAAGGCAGGAATATAAATCTTTTTATTTTGTTGGCTCCAGTATTGTATTTCTTACCAGCAGAATATCTGCAGCTGTAGTAACTACATTATTACCTGTAATATAGGTGACAACAGGGCTTGGATGGTCTTGGAGCAACTTGCTCTAGTGGAAGGTTCCCTGCCCATGGCAAAGGGCTTGGAACTGGATAAATTTTAAGGCCCCTCCAAGCCAAATCATTCTGTGATTCCATGGGCCCAGTAAGGAATCCCAGTGACCCAGAGAGGCTTTTATTCCAGCACATAAAATCCTTAAATGTGGCTGATGCAAAGGATATTTATAGGCTCAGAAGGAATACTGATGGGAGATCTTTCCGGAGCAAATGAAATAAAAATGAGGTTTGTTCACAAGCAAGTGCTCTAAATCATGGTGAGGCTAGCATCTTAATTTTGAGTCCAACTGAAAAAGAGTTGGAACAGCAATTTCAGACCCTGTACAGGGAATACAGGTAATCTCAGAAGAAATGGAGGTATTTACTTGTCAAACCAAGCCTTCCAGCTTAGATCCTAGAACTGCAATTGGCTGTATTTTCAAGCATGGAGTTTCATCCTTCATCCTATAGGAATGAGAATGAAGACAGATGGAAAGAAGGGAGGGGAAGAAAAAAAAAAACCAAACAAAGGCACTTTTCCTGAAGTGGAACTGTTTGAAGGATTCTAGAAAATGTAGTCTATGCAGAGCTATTTACCAGTGTTGGACTGGGATAGTTCCATGGGCTGTGTTAAAGGCCTTACATTAGATATTTATTTCTCCACAATACTAGGAAGTCTTGTCTCCTTTGTGAAGCACCAGATGTTATCCTGGGATTGCCTTGGAACAACCTGGGTGTCACAGACACCTAGAGATAATTCCAGATATGCAGTAAGGCCCACAGACATACCTAGCCATTATTTGCCGGTGAAAATCAGGATTTACATTACTCCATTACTCCATGCTGAAAGAGGAGCTGTTCTTCCCTTTTTCCATTTTTTTTTTTTTTTGAGTGGGGAGTGGCTAACTAAAAGCATATAAAAAATGAATTAAAAACTGTTTGCACTTTAGGCCTTTAGTATATCAGAATGCCAATGTCTCCAGCAACCTCACTATTAACATGAAGTGGAAATTTATTGTCCTTGGAGTTGACTTGTAGCATTGGCAACAAACAGAATTACTGTTGTGGGCTTTATGTTGGGTTTTATATGACAGCCCAGGATGATGCATTTCTCAAAGCACGTGAGATGCAATTTCAGAGAGGCAAATGAGAATCAGTCAATGGGTCAGAGCAACACAGTTCAAAGGCCCATAGTTCATTAAATATTTATGTGCTGTTATAAAAGTAAAGAGGAAAGGGAGCTTATGTAACATAGCAAAAAAATGAAGAGCCAGCAGAAAACTTCCTCTCCCATCCCACAACTGAACTGAACTTACATATTTTCAGAGAAAGTGTGTCCAGCCATGGCTTTTCCACAGCTATCCCAGGATGTCTGCCATTTCAAATCCAATAATTCAGTTCTTTGCTATTCTATTGTTCCTGGACAGATGCATCATGTCCAAGCTATGCTCACTGTGACCAGCTGCAGAAAACTAGTTTGCCACAAGATTTTTTTGGGTTTTTTTTT
>VXBI01011604.1:486017-539204 GCA_013397375.1 Toxostoma redivivum
GTATAATAATGTAATTGCAAGGGAAAAGGGGAAGGATGAGAGTGACATCAGAAAATATACTAGATGGTTTCAATTCAAATGACATTTCAAAGAAAATCAACCCAAAACACCACAACCCCCCTAAGCAGAAAAAAAAAAAATCTACTTCCAGGCAATAAAAGCCTGAGAGGAAATTTTGTTTCTTCTTAGTTGGCTCATGGTGTCCTTTACAGTGTTGTTGCCTATTGTCATTCAGATTTTTTAATTTACCTGGATTTTTAGATAAGAGTCTATTTGGTTTTAAAATGCTGATCTTATATTGGCTCTATGTCTAAAATATTATACACTGAAAATTCTAAAGGAAAATGTAAAAAAAAAAAAAGAAAGCCTTAATTTAAACTTATGGGTAATGTTATTAACTGGAGGAAGCCCTGTTGGAATCACTGAGTTCCACTCTGATTCTGTTTTTATGGATTTTTCATCTCTCCCTTCTCTCTTTTACCTCACTTCTCCCTAGTGTGGTGTAGCAGTCCCCATCCTTACCAGGAGATGTGGCTGCAGTTGCCCCAGGTGACCATCAGCACTGCTTCCCTCTTGAGGAAGTAGATTATAAGAGAAACATGGGAAAAACTTCCCAGTCAGAGCCAGAGTGCAGATTTAGCCCGCACTCTTGGCTCCCAAGGAATGCAGGCAGAGGCTTTACAGACCTTTTGCTGCTCTTCCATTCTGCTGCTGCTGACTCTTTAATTACCTCCCCTGCATTTTGATTTTGAACACACAGACTTAAGTCTGGGTTTGAGAAGCAGATGCTTGACTTTAACACAAATAATAGTAAAGTAGTCAGTCCTGCAGTTTGTTGAGCACTGCTCGTGAAAAGCTGGGCATGGAATGGACTGTTGAGGAATTTTACAGTCATGCAGCCAGATTACCAGAATTCAAAATACATTGAGTGCTGGATATTGAATAAGCCAGCTGGGAGAGTTCATGAAGAGCCAGGGCAGTGTGATTAAGTTGCAGGGGTACATTAGTGGAACAAGTTGAAAATGTGTTTTATAGTGTGCACCCACTCCTATGAGAAACCTGGTGATCCTGAACAAGCCCAGTGCTCTGACTGTGTGTATATGTATATATATATATATGAATATGTAAGTGACTTACTGCACTGACTTTGTACAGCTTTGCACAGGGCTGTTGATTTATCTGTTTGGGGGGACAAGTTATGCGCTGCTGGGACAACAGAGATAAGAATGTTGTCACCGAGTGAGCTGACAGGCTACCTGCAGGGCTCACAGCTTCCTCTGGCTCCCTGTCTCCTGTGTGACCCTTTGGTGCTACACCCCACAGATTTGTTTAAGGAATGGCAAAGTCTCCTGCAGACAAAGCTTAGCAGCTGCAGTGTGGTTCCAGCAGTGTCCCTGACATGTTTCCATCCCCTGAGCACAGAGACTGCTCTGTGGTGGTGTCACCACTCGTCACCTCTATGTGGTGTGGAACAGTCTTAGCACAGATGCTGCTACACAATGTCATGAATTGCTGTGGGGCTGATTTGCTCCTCCTTTAACTTTCCTGATTCCTGAAAAGGAAAGAAATATTTTGCTTTTTCACTCAAGAGAGATGCAAAGCATGCCCAATTATTTTCTCTTCTCCTTCCCTCTTTTCCCTTTACAATCTCCACAATTTCCAAATTTCTATTCCCACCCAGAGAAGAACGTTGAAAATAACAAGAACGTATTCTAAATGATGATACTTTGTTCAGCATTACACCATTTTGTTCATTTTGATGTTATTGCTGGGATTATTAACCACTGAAATGCATAATTTCACAACCTGGACAGGATATGAGTGATTTGGAAGCTGCAAAATATTTGCCACTGATTGAGTAACTTTCCACAGAGTTAATTGTGCTTCAGAAGAATGGATGGGTTATGATCTTGCTGTCATATTTTTCCAGCTAATGCTTGGCTCCCACTGGAAACCCTGGGATTGGAGACCAAATGTGTAGGAGCTGCTTTTCTGTGATGGTGATAATTTCAGTTTGGTGCCCCTGAGAAAACAGAGCATGTCCTTTTCATCTTGAAGGACCAGATTTTTTTAAAGGAAGCTTAATAACGCATATTGGGAATCAGTAGTCTTTTCTTAGTTGCTGTAACTTCTATTGATTTCATGGAGATTTAGGGGCCTTTTTGAGAATCCCTATTTGTGTCTTTATCTCTAAAACACACTTGTTTGTAAAATTCCTTTGGAAGTGCACTTAAGCATCAATTCAAGAGCATCCAGTTGTTGAGATGCATCCTGTTCAAGAAAGCTCTTCTGTCACCAAAGAATTTAAACAGGTGTAGGAGCTCTATCCATACAAAGGTAGCTTCTCAAGTCAGAGCTCCATAGCTATTTAGTAATCACACATTGATGAATGCTAAATGGGATTTCCTTCCTCCTGAACAGCTAGTGTTTCTCAAAGAGTCACTACTTACATCTTTTATTTTTTTATTTTTATTTTTAATGAGTGATCTTCATTTTCCAGGGGCTGTTTGCCCTTAAATCCCTTTTCAGAGGGTATGTGATGACAATATCACTCTACTTAAATAAATGTTTTCAGACAGAGGGAGAAAGCCCTACAGAATGCAGCTGATGGTATCTCTACATGGGTTCCATTGTATATTAGGAGTTGCTGGATTCGTTGAATGCACACTGCCAAAACTTTGTGTGTGTCCCATTTACACCTCACTTACTCTTATCCAGCTCACTCCATTACATGAGTCATTTTTGTGCTATTTTGTCGGGGATCAAAATCATCTACTAGCATCTTAAATAAGGCACAGCTTCATTAATACATTAACATTTTATAGCAAATATTTTATGTATGGTTTGTCTTCTTTTATACATAATTGCTAGACACATAAGAGAATCTGTTTCTACATTTTTGTTGGACCAACAGCGATAGGGCACCTGTTTCCATTCTGCCCTCTATTTTATGCTCCATTTTATTTCCAGGGATGTTGCACCCCAGCCCCGGTTCCTGTTAGGCTTTTGGACACTGCCTCAGTGCAAGCAGCAAAGCAAGATGTGAGTGAGAAGCAGTGTGAATGAGAGTTAGGAGGGATTAGGGAGTGCAGCAGTGACATCCAAGAGAGCACTACTTGTTTTGCTAAGCCGGATTTAGGAGGGAAATAAAGAAGCATTTTTCCAAATCTCTTCATTATTCGTCGCACAGTGGCCTAGAAACAGATGTGCTGTTAACCTCTGTCCCAAATTAACTCCAATTTGTTCCCTTCTCTGCTGTGGGGGCCAAGGGAGAGGGAGAAATGCAGCAGGGTGGTGTGAGGGGGCTTCACAGTGTCCTTGCCACGGCATCTTGCATCTATCAAATGTGGCACACAGCGTTCTCCAGTTCCATCACATTCCTGCTCCACGGAGCAGCCTTACATTTCTCCTAGCCCTTGCCTAATTTGGACAGGGAGCAAAGGTAGCAACTCGAATCCATTGGTACTGGAGCAGAGAAATGCCTGTGAAGTACCACAGAGCTTCACCAAGTACCATTAGTGACAGGACAAAAAGGAGTTGTGCCAGGGGAAGGCTTGAGTTGGATAGTGGGAAAAATTTCTTCACCCAAAACATTGCCAAGCTCTGGAACCACCTGAAGCTCAATCACCACCCCTGAGAGATTTAAAAGACACATGGGTGTGGCACTTAGGGACATGGTTTAGCAGTGGAATTGGCATTGTCAGGTCACTTGATCCTAAAGCATCAATCGAGGTTGGACTCGATCCTAAAGGTCTTTTGCAGCCATGGGTCACAGTGAGCTGGTCACCTACCTGCTGAAGTTGCTTTGTTCTTTTTGAGTTCCAACATGTGTTGCTTTGAATACAGACATTTTACTTCCCTTTTTAATGCTGTGCTATACAGTGTGTGATATCTCTGATGTAGTTAAAAATCATCACAGAACTGACTGACAGCCCTGCAACACTGCTCCCCACTCTTCTCTCTCTCTGCTACAACAGCACTCCTACATCCACTCAGACACTGGCAGTGAAAGCAGTTCCTTTCCATGTGGAATCTCCCCTGCGAGTAAACAAAGATGTTCCATTTCCCCATGGTGTCAGTCAGGAACCTGTCACGGGGGACCCAGGTTAATGCAGTACCTCATCATCTTAATCCATTATTTGTTTGGGAACCACACACAGTGCCTTTGTCTTTATCAAAACTGACTTGAATGTTGTGGTCAGTTCTGAAAAAGGGATTTTAATACAATATTTCTCAGGTGAATCAGGAAATAGAAAGAAAATCCAGCAGCCAGCAATATGTGACAACTCATACATAACTGCTGGCAATCATTGTAAATAAGCAGGTGCCTGTAAGCCCTGTATTTTAACCAGTCCAGTTACAAACCAGTTTAGCATCAGAGTGAGGCTCGTTTGCATCCTGTCACATCTTTTATCAAGACTAAAATGTCCATTTTGAGCTTTAGCTGTGTTGTGCAACAGGCATAGTTCCATCCCTGCTCGAAGGGACGAGCAGTACAATAGACTCAGAAACTGATATCAAAGTGTCAGAAGGATCAAAGAGCTGGAGGTCAGTGGGAATGCTCAGGCTGAACCCTGTGCAGAATCCAGAAGACAGCATCTCTTGGCTCCCAGCCCTTCCTCCCTCCCTTTCGAGGCAAGGTTATTCCTCTCACTAATGAGTCAGTGCCACTGCTGTTGCCAGTAAATGTCAGCCCAGAACACCAGTATTATTGTTGAAAAGTCAAATTGGGGTGTTTTTTTTTCCAGATAAAGCTGTTGTTCATGTTATCAGGGCTGTAGCTTTTCTGGGAAAATTACTCTGGAGCGGCATGGAGCAATTGTGGGTGGTGTGCCTTGCAGGATGCCTGTAGGGACAGCAGCAAGCAGAGGGCATCACTCTCTTGCTGCCAAGAACGAGACATTAAATGAGGGGTCTGGGTGGGCACTGCAGCCTCCTAAAAAACCTAAACTTAGGCTGTTGGAGTGAGTGACACACTCAGTTCTGAATCACACCTTATCATTTCATACACAGCAGCCATCAAATGCCACTGGCTGAAATGCATAATTAAACTGCACAGA
Source organism: Toxostoma redivivum (assembly GCA_013397375.1). Taxonomy (NCBI): domain Eukaryota; kingdom Metazoa; phylum Chordata; class Aves; order Passeriformes; family Mimidae; genus Toxostoma; species Toxostoma redivivum. Next base: position 491,078 of record VXBI01011604.1, read on the forward strand.
CCTAGAGCAGGTATCCTGCTGTGTCAGACTGCTATGCCATGCACCAGGGATGAAGGAGAAGATAATAATTTCCTTTTGATACCCATGTACACGTTTTACAATGATGTTACATGGTAGAATGCATTAAGTAGAACAAATAGAATAACAAAGTTGAGATGAAACAGAAATAATCATCCAAGAATATTTCTTAATTAATCAGCATTCCCAATGAACCTCCACATGAAAAAAAGGAGTTTGATGCATTAATTCGTGGACTCATTTTGGTACTTTGATGACTCTGAGCGACAATTTACCTAGAAACCTATTCAATTGAAATTGATGGAATTATACTTTTATTTAAATAGGTACATATTGATTAAAGGAAGAATCTGTTCTCTATCCTGTAATACAATCTTGGAGACAGTTGAGCTTGAGACATCTCACAGAGCAGGATTATAAATACTAAAGAGAGGTGTGTCTGTCACCACTTGATTGTCATACTCATAATAATAATTTAACTTTAAATTACTGTCTGTAAGACTTATTCAAGGATTCAAGTGAAACTTAATGGCCTATGATAAACTTATGCTCACTAAAGCAAGGGAACTATGATGTTCTCCAATGCACAGAAATGGTGTGTTTATATAGTTGTTCAGTGGTTAATAAAAAATTACAGCTGTCCCAAAGCTTGGATGTTGTGAAGGTACCTAAAGCACTTGAGATGTCTCTGAAGCACCACATAGTCCAAATTTTTTTTCAGTGTCATTATGTCCTTTAATTATAAAGCAATTACCTCTCTCAAATGATGCCATATAAGCCTGTGATGTGGTAGTTGCTAACCTGTATTTTATATCTTGTCATTTTGCTTTCAGTCATCCTTGCTGTCAATTCAAGGTCATTTTATAGCATTTAGGTGGATATAGGCTCTAAGTGCTGGATGTATGAATAATAGATAAGGACAGTGTTAACTAAATGCTCAAAATGAGTACTTTAATTAGAGAGTAATATAAGACAATAACTGTTTGGCTGCTACCTTAAGGACTGCCATCAAGTATGTCATTTTTATGAGAGATGTCTTCTTATGAAAGGCAACGATATAATGAATATCTTTGACATCTCATAGGCATAGTCATTGAATAAATTCTTCCCATATAAAGATGAACCAACTTCCCTAAACTGCCACAGAATTAGGTGGAAAATATTTCAAACATGTGCATGGCAGGTTTTTATTTTTGGTCATGTAAAAACTCCTGTGTTATTAGCAATTTAAGTGTTCTTTTAGACAGAATGAGACACCTTGAAGTTTGCCCTGTCTGTTACAGTGACTATTCTGGGCTCGTAGGACACTCTGGGTGCTCCCCAGCAGAGCAGAGAACAGAAGCTGGAATGAGGGCGCCTCTCCTTTGTAAACTGGTACGTGCTGTGTCCCTGTCCTAGCATGCTGGTCCTGCTCCAGCCTCACTTTGGGAGTACCCGAGGTGGGGATTCTTTTTAGACTCCTTTTCTTCTGTTCTTTTCTCCTGCAAAAATGACCAAAGCAGGAGTGCAAATTAATCTCTAACTAATCGCAGAGTCATTTTAGGTTTCTTTCCCTTGTAACATGGTGATTAGGTGTCATATCCGCTGGGATCTGTTGTTGCTGAGAGCCCAGAATTTGGTGGTGAGGTCTGGATTTGTGGTTGGCATGCAAAGCATTTAGTCAAATTGTTTTCTTTCCATGTCACTCCCATGTAGACATGAAACCGCGAGTGCCGATTATGCAATCACACATTTTCCCCCTTTTTCCTGAATGAGTTACAGTGACAAAGCTGGAAACATTGTGCTGTTTCCACAGCTGCAGCAAACTGGGAGCAAAGAAAACAATAGCTGCATATACACATGTGCATTTCAGCTGCTGCCAGCTCCCACATTCTCCCTTATCCTTGCTGTCCTCCCGCTGGAGCAGATAAATTGCCTCAGTGACAGGAAAGGTTGGTAGCCGGTAAACAGCCAGTTTAATAATATTTGGTAGAAAATTCGGAATCAGTGTATGAAAATACTAACTGCAGCTTAATTTGGAGGGTGATTTAAAGTTCAAGCTTCTGGAACCAGGGAGAGTAGCCCTGAGGAAACACAGAGGAAGGTTTCTGTTCCTTTCCCTCCCAGCTTGGTCCCACAGCCAGATATTTTTCCTTTAAACCTCCCAACTCTGGAGACAGCAGTTGCTTTCCTGCTGTTCACTGAGCTCTGCCTTGCTCCTGGGGTGCCAGTTGCATCTGCAGGAGTTGGGAAGATAAAAGAGAGAGGATCTGGTGCATATCCTAGAGATATAAAACTGTTGGAATAGAGAGCTGTGGAGAACAGCTTTTTGTGGCATGGTTCCCCAGTTTTCAAGCATTTCTAGGTGCCAGGTGATAAATATCCCTTTCACAGTATAAACAATATTGGCGTGTAAGGACATTATTTAAATTACCAGATCCCAGGGTTGGTGTGAGATCAGAATTTCAAAATTATTCTGAGGTTGAGTTAATGCATCAAAATCCAAATGGCTTTTGGTGAAATAAGGATACCTCAACTCCTGTAAGTCCTCGGAGAAAGGTCATGGGAACAAGACTGATAACATTATTAGTCTGCAAGGAAATTGCTACTTTATTTTTCTTTTCCTGAATTTGATGGAAGAGCCTTAACTGATTTAAAAACAACAATGAAAAACTTGAAAGTAGGGCAAGATACAGACTCTTCCAAATGACATATATACAATAGCATTGCCAGAGTGATAAACCAGTAAATAACGTGAGTTAGACATTTTATGTAAACACTTAGTTTAGAAGTAGATGCTTTTTCCAGTCTGATTTATAAGCACATAAAAATTCAAGGAATACAGCTGAGGATGAAATGAATGTGTGTGTATGTCTGAGTGAACACTTCGTGTTTGATTTGTGTGGGCTGACACAGTGAAAGCCTGTGAAGGTTTGGAGTTTGCATTTAGTCTTTAAATGTTGCATTTTCTTCTCTGATCCATTTGCACTCATAACCCACCTTCCCCCAAAGCCCCAAAGTCATAAGCCAGAAGAAAAAAAGAGTTAAATGATGGATAATGAATGATAGATTCAATATAGAAAATGGTGGTTTTCTGCCATTTTTTATAGCTGAAATGTACACTTACATAGTGTAGACTCAGGGCTCCTTGGGATAGGCTCTGAGCAGACTATGTTGCATGAAAACTTTTATGTTGACATTTAGAAGTGTTTCCCATGGGATTTTACACAGTAGCCATAGAGTGTAAACCTGAAGAAATGAGATCGGTGGGACTTAGCTTAACCTGGTCTTGTCCGGAGCAGATAGCAAATGTGCTGCCCTAAGGAGTGCCAAGGTGCCACCGCCTGCTTTGGCTCTCATGGGAGCTTGGCAGTTGGAAGTCAGCTAAGTCAAGACTTGTCATCAGTCCCTAAGTTAGGAAAAGAATGGAAATAAGAAGGACATGAACATTTAGAAAACATTTTGCTTATCTGCAAATTGGCTTAATAACAATGAGAGAGAAGTTCTGTGGCTTTGTTGTCATCAGTCTGAAGGCACCAGGACTTGCTGATGGCTTGACAGCAATTCATGTCAGGCTGTGATGGCTTTATTTGCATCTCATTTAAATCAGCTCAGCTCTCCCCTCTGCCCCAGTTTCTCCTGGTTCAACCCCCCCTTTTCCAACTTTACTCTGAGTTTAGTTTTAGAAACCTCAGTGTATGCAGCATGAAACATTTAGTTTTTATGCCAGACAGTTCTGCTACAGAGTCATTTTTTGTGATTCTTTCACGCTGGTCCATATCCAACATGTCCATATTCAGGATCCCCCTGCCCTGCTCTTCAGGAGCTGGGGTGCAAGATGGACAGCAGAAGAGCTCCTGAACTGCTCCTGTTTCCCTGACAAGCACCTTACAGAGCCGAAAACAACTTTGAGATGACTCAGAGTGAACATCCCTGCCCAAAGCAACACCTTTTTCAAACATGGACGGCTTGTGGGCTCCATGCAAAAGCCTCAGTCCACTAGAAAAATGTCTTAGTTGTGTCTGGTTTCTCTCACTGGTGAATGGTCTTGCTTCTGATGATTTGCTGGGGACAAGTGCAATGTTCAGGTTTTTTCCCCCCAGTAACTTGGACCCCTGAGGACTGAGAGTCCCAAAATCACATATTTCTGTATTTTTTACTCACCTGGAATTCCTCTATTTTAACTGCTGTGTTTTACAAATAGATTCAGGTAAGATGCCAAAGACTGTTCTTTAGTAACCAGGCTAGAGTTTATTATTTTTAAAATAGATTTTTTCAACATATCCTGAGCTATGCAAGAATAATAAAAATATATTTTCCACATGTATTAACTAGAGCTATGCTAGCAAAAGTTCCTGAAATTGGAAACTTCCAACTGAGCTTCTTTGTTAATCTTCAGTGAGCCTTAAAAGAATCTCAGTTTGAAGACAATTAATTCAGTATTTGAAAATTGTGAGAGCTTGAAATCAATAGAGTTGTACATGCATATTACAAAATTAGAAACATCCCAGCTTCTTCCTCAGTGCAGAACCCACCCTGAAGTTAAGGGGGAAAACACTCAGTAGAGAGCTCCTCAGGGAAAGATTTTTTCAGGAAAGCTGGTTTGGTCTACATATGTGTGAGGCTGCATAGGGGATGTGAGGCTTGCCAGGAGAATCGCTTTCCCTCCACAGACCCTCAGTCCTGCTTTCTGCTGCAGGGGAATAGCAGTGAAAGTGTACAAAGATTCTGTCACTGATCTCCTGCTCTGCAGATGAGAACTGGAAACTAATTCAGCACTACTGAGGGCATCAGAAGGGGAAAATGAAGCCTCCCAATGTTAACACATCCCTCAAGCTCAGGACTCACTGACCAGTGTGCCTGTGGTGATTTACATCCATAACACTCTGGCACTTCAATGTGGAGTTGACCTTCAGCAACTTAATAGTCACTAGACCTTGAGACTGGAGGTAGGAGCGCTGTGAAAGCCACTGCCTGAGCTTTGTGTCTAAATTAAAACAGGAAGGGAACTCGTGTTGGAAAGGGGTGTCTGTCATGAGCTCACACTCAGGAGGGAGGATTTATTTGCTTATTTATTTAAAGAACTCTCTGAAATATTTCTCTGAGCATCTGAGAAGCAAAGGGCTGTGAAGTCATCAGGATGCTCCCAGAGGGAGGCCATTTCTTTAAAGTTTCCCCTACAAACAAGAAAACAGCTCAGTGTGTCAGTGAGCCAGCACCAAGCATCTGCCTTGGCTGCAACACTTATCACAGTGGGTTTACTGTGAGCATCTGAACAACACACCAGGGAAACAAAAATAAGAGTAAAAAATGCACAAGGAGCCATCCTTGTATAGTGAGGAGTAATTAATTTTCAATATGTGTCATATTAGCTGAACATTTCACACAAATTTGACTTAGTTCCTTCTTCTACAAATTGCAGATTTCAGGTATTCTAGAGGAGACACCTATGATCTAGAATCTTGGAGTAGGGAGAAGGAGAGAATAGCACATGCATATGAAGTATTTTGAATGTCTTGAACCCCTACTCTTTATAGCCCTCAGCAGTTAATGGCCCACATGTAAATAATGCCCATGGAGGCCAAAGTCCAAAAAATGATGAAATTAGATTCTGTGGCCTGTCAGCATTTGCTTAGATTTGACTGGTTACTAGTGCTGAAATTCTAATAATGAGTTCCAGACTATTCACAGTCCTAACTTGCTTTCTGCATTTGGGATTAAATTCAACCAATTTATTCTAAAAAACAGAAGCCATGAAATCTATAAGATGCATCTCACAGACATTTCATGGCAGTTGGTGAGCTCATTACTTTATCTGCTACACAACACCCCCAAAATCAGCATCTGCCTCTTAATCCCTTTATGTTTTGCCTGGTTCAGGTTTTTTTTTTTCCTTTTGCACAGTCTAGAAACAATTTCAAAACAGTTGTTTTGAGACACTTTTCCTATTGCTATTAATGCTATTTGCTTCCATATCATCACTGTCTTTTGCTCAGATTACTTTGCTTTTCTATGAGTGCCCTGCAAGTCCCTTCAAAATGAAATACTTTCACTGAAAAAGTAATGTTGGCACATAATGGATCTATTAGAAAGGCATGTGGTGCAGGAAAGTGAACAAATCCTGACCATTTTTGTCATAGTGAAGAGTCTTCTGATAATCAGAGGTTGATATTTCTTTGAAGCATTTCTACACTTGAAATATTTTGACTTAAAATTTATTGATTTGCAGATTTCTTTTTTAAACATATGAGTATAAAAATGTGTCTCTTTGTCTGTGTGCCTATAGGTATATTCTGAAGCACAGCCATGCCAAAAATAGCACACAGACACACACATCTGGGAAACACACCAGAGTCTCCTGCAAAGAGGCAGCAGCAGGGAATATATGTGCATAGAGATGGATGTATGTTATATGTACATTGTTATCAGCATATTGGATGACTTCCTGAGGGCACTGCTGGAACAAGATGCAGTGCTGAGTGCCTCTATGACTGAGGCTAATTCTTGCTGGTTTTTGGCTCATTATTTGTCAGATCAACAGCGTAGGAATTTCATGCTTGATTCTCTAGTTGAAAAGCCCTCACTGGGGAATCTGCCTGGTGTTTTATGAATTCTCAGTGGGAATTGACGTGTGACTCACATGCTTTCTGTGTAGGCAATGCCTGCAATAGGCAAATTGGGTTGCAGTGCTTTGGAGATCCTGTGGCCTGTTCTCCTCAGGCTCAGTTCCTCAGTTTTCAGAGGAGAAGAGTGGTGGAAGGATCCTGGTTGCAACAGGGTCCCTTTTGAGAAAATCCTGACTTCCAGCAAAATTAGCTTATTACAGAGAAACTGCCCAGCTGGGGCTGAGGGCTGACCTTGTGATCAAGGAGGCTGTCAGAGTTAAGAAAGCAGAAACTATTGGCCAAAATAGCCAAGTGGGGACAAGGACTTTTCCAGTTGGATCAAAGAATGGGAATTTATTGAAAGGATTTAACAAGACGGAGGAAAAAGAAGGGGAAGGAAATGAAATGCCTTGTGGACATAGTTCCCTCAGGAGTCCCAAATATGGAATGAGCTGAAGTATGGGGCACTGCATGGCTTTCCTGGCTGTAGTTTATCTGTTTTAAGAGGAGAATATTCCAGCTGAACCACGGGAAGGATGTGGGACTTGTGTGTGTGTATGACATTTCTTCTACAAAAGCAAAGTGTAGATCCCAGAAACGCTTAATTTTCAGGATGTGTTTTAAGTCTCTCCTGCAGCATCTCCTGCATTGACAGCACCAGCCTGTGAGTTTGGGGACAATTGGGTGGCAGGGCTCCAGGTCCCCAGCCTGGTCCCAGAGACAATACTGTGCAGAGGGGCCAGAGGGGCAGAGCACAGCAGCAGCTCTGCAGCACGCTGGGCCCAGAACAGCACAACACCCAGAGCTTCTGCAGGCAGTTAGTGAGACCGGAGCTTCTGGTTCCATGGAAATCCGCTCCAGGATTAAATGGGAGTTACACAATCCGTACACATTGCCAGCCATTAAAGACAGTTATGGCGCCTTCGAAGACCTTGGCCAGGAAGCCCTCATATGAAAGCAGGCTTTAAGTTATTTATGGACAGGCAGAGCCTAATGGTTTTAATTTTCTAGATAGCTCTGGAGGCCAATCAGATTGGCAGCACCAGCAGGATGTGTCAAGAAGCCCCAACTCCTGCTACCACAAATTAATAAGAACTGGCTTGAGGGGAGATGCACAGTATTGGTGGACCTGGCTGTTCTATGCATGGCTGAGAATTGAACCTATTCTCACAGTCAGGGAGAAGTTGTCTTTGGTCTTCTCTCTGCTGTTACATTCTCTTTTTTAATGTCAAACTGATATGAATATATTTGCCCTTGATTTTTGATTCTTATTGCTGCCTGTCCTGGATTAATTTTCTCATCATATGGAGGCCATATGTATTCTTTACACATAGCTTGTAGTGCACTGCAGAGTTTATTATCCCATCCTTTAAACATACTGCTCTTACACGCTCAAAGCCCAGCATTTTTATATGCTGTAGTTACACTCACCGCTAGCGAATTACGAGGCACTGTAAAAATTGTATTTATCCACATAATTTTCTATAGTCATTGTTAAATGGAGACATGTGGAGGAGAGAAGGGCGCCTCAACGTACCTGTGCTACTGTATGTGTTGGTATTTTGAGTAGCTTAGATCATGGAGGGAAAGGTTTCATCCCGCAGTGAGGCGAGGACAGGTTTGATAGTGTGACCAAGCTGACACACAGGCACTCTGAAATATTTCCAGAGAAAGCTGTGGCATGCATAGGGGTATTTTCTGTTAGGGTTAAGGTGTCCATACACCTAAGCATTTCCTCCACCAGCCTGATGTCTGTCTCCTCCCACCTCCAGGTACCAGATCCACACGGGACTGCAGCACTCCATCATCCGGCCGACGCAACCCAACTGCTTACCCCTGGATAACGTCACCCTACCTCAGAAGCTGAAGGAGGTCGGGTACTCCACACACATGGTGGGCAAGTGGCACCTGGGGTTCTACCGCAGGGAGTGCATGCCCACGCAGAGGGGCTTTGACTCCTTCTTCGGCTCACTCCTGGGCAGCGGCGACTACTACACCCACTTCAAGTGCGACAGCCCTGGCATATGCGGCTATGACCTGTACGAGAACGACAATGCTGCCTGGGACCACGACAACGGCATCTACTCCACACAGATGTACACACAGAAAGTGCAGCAGATCCTGGCTTCTCACAACCCCAGGAAACCCATTTTCCTGTATATTGCCTACCAAGCTGTCCATTCACCTCTTCAGGCCCCGGGCAGGTATTTTGAACATTACCGCTCAATAAACAACATCAACAGGCGGCGGTACGCAGCCATGCTGGCCTGCTTGGATGAGGCCATAAACAATGTGACCCTTGCTCTACGGAAGTATGGCTACTACGAGAACAGCATTATAATTTATTCTTCTGATAACGGTGGGCAGCCCATGGCCGGAGGCAGTAACTGGCCCCTCCGAGGGAGCAAAGGCACCTATTGGGAAGGAGGTATCCGTGCTGTCGGGTTTGTGCACAGCCCCCTCCTGAAAAACAAAGGGTCTGTGTGTAAGGAGCTGGTGCACATCACAGACTGGTTCCCCACGCTGATTACGCTGGCAGAGGGGCAGATTGATGAAGACATCCAGCTGGACGGCTACGACGTGTGGGAGACCATCAGCGAGGGCAGGCGCTCCCCGCGCGTGGACATCCTGCACAACATCGACCCCATCTACACCAAAGCCAAGAACGGCTCCTGGGCCGCTGGCTATGGGATCTGGAACACTGCCATCCAGTCTGCCATCAGAGTGAATCACTGGAAACTGCTGACAGGAAACCCGGGCTACAGCGACTGGGTGCCTCCGCAGGCCTTCAGCAACGCGGGGCCCAACCGCTGGCACAATGAGCGTGTCTCCTGGTCAGCCGGGAAAACCGTGTGGCTCTTCAACATCACAGCCGACCCCTACGAGCGCGTGGACCTGTCTGCCAGGCACCCAGACGTGGTGAAGCAGCTGCTGCGGAGGCTCTCACAGTTCAACAAGACTGCGGTGCCCGTCCGCTACCCGCCCAAGGACCCTCGCAGCAACCCCAAGCTCAACGGAGGAGTCTGGGGGCCGTGGTTTAAGGAGGACGAAAAGAAAAAGAAATCAGATAAGAGCAAAGGTGCGAATAAGCAGAAGAAGAGCAAGAACAAGAAGAAAGCAAATCGGAAAAAGGGGCAGTCATATCACTGCCGGTCACGTCTTGCCGGTGGGTAAACTGTAAGCAGGCTCCTTGGCCGGGTCTGAGTCAGCCTGGCCCCACTTCTTGAACTTCTGATGGAATAGACTAGAAATGCCACTTCTGCACTATGGACGAAAGTTGTCATCTTTTAATTTTGTCTCTGATTTCTCCAGCACAAGATACCTTAGCACTCTGAGTGACCATGTGACAGACTTTCTCCTCCACAGGATGAGTGGTCCTCACCCATCACCAGACACTTTCCAGATAACAGCAGTGATAGCATCTTGTTTATGGAAACTTAGCGTTGATGAACAAATGGTAGTGCCTTGCCTTAATTAGCTGGAATCTTTGGAGAGCATGGAGATGTTAATGGCAGATGTTCTCAAACTGACAGATGGTTCAGAGGGAGAAAGGAGGAACAAAACCCGAGAACCCCTGAGGGTCAGTAAGTGCTAGTCATCAACCTATGACATGTTTTGATACACCACAGCAAAAACTGAAGCCATCAGGGGAACCTTGTAGAGGTGCTGGGGAGTGGGACATGATAGGAGGAAAGCTGATTTAAATTAGATTTGGTCCATCTTAAATAAATCTGAAATATTTTTAACATTTCCTAGATGTGCTGAGCTCCCCCCATTTGCAGTAAAACATATTACCAACGAGCACATGCCAAGTGTAATTTATTATATGCATATACAAAAACACCAAATCACCAAAGTGAATGTAGTATTTAAACACTTTAAGGTAACTATACAACATTATGTAAAAGAAATAATTTATTTTGCAGCACAATCCTTATTTCTCTTCCATTAAAACTTCCTCGCTGGTGAAAGGTACCCCTGTGAGTGCCCGGGTTGTTTGGGTTCTTTTAACGTTGACTTTTTAAATTTTATTTCCACCCTGTCATTCAGAGTTTATTTAACAGATTCATATCCTCAGAGTACTGTAAATCAAGGAAATACTGTATACACTGCTAGGATGAGGAAGGAGAGCAATTCAGGTGCGTCACTGCATTATATATTTGCCTTCAGTGGTTTTGAATGTAACAAAGGGTTTATTTAATTTAGGAGTCCCATGAATATTGTTCAGTTTCTGTACAGAAGCTAGGCCATCTTGATGTTTGGGGGGAAAATTCTACTTTAAACCTTTTATTTATGTACCTATTAAAATAGTTTATTTTTATGGCATTCATAAAAGCGGTCTGCCTCTTTTTTGCATCCAAGATAGCAATTCTGACCTAGTTTGTTTTAAACAAACTCAAGTAAGCTGTTTTATTACTGTTTTTTCTGATGAAGAGATGTTTTATGACATTTTGCTTCTGAAACAGAATTTCTTCTCCCAATACATATATCATTTGAGACATGCTTCAAAGTTTGCCCTTTTCCAAGGTGTCTGCATGGATGATGGATGCAGGGACTGGCTGCACATTTGTGGTGATCTGTGGTAATTGATAAAATGCACACACATATATAAGCTTCAAGATGAATTATGTTAAGTGAAATCAATGATTCATTTGTTGAATGGCTATAATGAATTTTGGTAAAATTTCAGATAAGCCTGCTTTTCAGCAGTGTGTCACTTAACTCAGAAATTATATTTATATAAATGGAATATGGTTTAAAAATTGAGCATTCCTAAAATCAGTGCACACAGAAATCTGAATGAAACACAGCTGTCCAGCACTCCAGCAACCCCTGACTTTTTCAAAAGGCAACTAACTTCAGGTACATACTGCCAACTCCAGCAAATTGCATACTTAAAGCTGTCGAGCAGAATAAAGCTGCCATTAACAAAACACAGAAACAAGTCAGGCAGCTCTTAGAGTTTCTGTAATGAATATGCTGGGAAGGACACAGAAATGGACGTGGAGAGGTGCATGTAAATAATAATTATAAAAGGATGGTGTGTATCTGCATAAGTGTTTCATATTGTCACTGTTATTTTTCATGCTGTGGGGTCCTTAAGATGACTAATTAATTCCTTAGAAATCTGTCTAGCTTTTCTTCACATCCACAGTATCCAGTGAGTAATCAGGAACTCGGATGTTCTCTAAATTCTCACTTTTTAAAAGTATGCGGCATTGATGTCCTTAAGAGAAATGAGAATAACATATTGAGATATTATACTCCAAAATGTGATCTATAGAATTCATATCTGTGAGAAGATGCATTTCATTTTCCAAGGTAATTTTTAAAAGGCAAAAATTAGGTGTATAAATTAAACTGTATACAGAGAGACTAAGATATTTTCATTTATTTTGTCATAATAGTGGCAAGGCAGTGTGATAGAGTGTGATAGAGTGTTATCTTCATAGAATTAATTACTACCCTTTTCCCTGAAAGTTTTATGGTGGCTTTGGCTTTCATCGGACCAAAGCCACCAGAGAACATTATTCTCTGACAACATTTGATTCTATAATTATTTATATCTGTTCTCTCTCAGGCAGAATGGGAGTCCTTGAAAGTTCAAGGTGAACAGGTGAAACCAGTGCAAGGCAGAACAGTGGATCAGTTCTCAGTGTGTTAAATAAATGTGCCACAAGAGTAAGTGCTCATAGAGTACTCAGTGAGAGTACATTTCCAATGAATTTGATATTTTGATCTAGAGAAGGGCAAAAGTTGGCTTTAGAGTGGGGCAGAAAATAGCCACAATTTAGCTGCATTCCTGAATTTTTTTGCTGGAATGCTCCTGATGTGCAAATACCGTGTCTGCTCTCACACAACACTTGTTTTGTCTCTGCAGCAGCACAGCAGTCCCTGGTTCATGGGGATGCTGTGCAGCTCTCAAACCCCACTCTCTGTTTGCTGAGCTCTCAGCAACTCATACACTGTCCCAGCAGGATTTCACAGCTGATTTATATCTCCAGATATGTTACATGCCCAATCCTGGGGAAGGTTTGATAGGTAAACACTGAAAAACAGACCTGGAGAAAGTCTGGGTAGGGGGCAGACAGTGGGGAGCATTTACTTAGGATTTTTAAAGTTATCTCAAGCTTTCTCTGCACTCAGTGTGGGCACAAGGAAAAGGCAGGTTGGATACTAAACCCGATCTGGTCTTAGTGACAACCACACCTTCACAGGGCCAGCCTATTCTTCAGAAGAATGCTGTGTTATCCAGGTTTTCTCAATTTTATTTTAAAGCTCTTCACAAATAATTTTCTAATGGTAAGATAATTTTAACATCATCAGTGACTTTTAAAGTTTTATTACTAATAATGTTGTTATTGTTATTATTATTATTGTCGTGCTGTTGTTATTTAGTTTGACATCAATTTGGAGACAAAACACTCTTCCACAGCTACAGGTAAAGAGGAGTGGATGGAAGGCAGTGCCAGGAATGGTGAGTAAACCAGAGCTGTCAGTCATTCCTTGTGGGTCCTGCTGGGAGATGGGAAGGGATCCCTGTGGGTCCTGCTGGGAGATTGGAGGGGATAGTTGTGCAGTTGTGAAGCTCAGCCAGACTTGCAAACTTCAGAAGGCACAAAGAGCTACTTGGCAAATTTTAAACACCATCCAAAGCAAAGAACTTCACAAACTTGAACTTAGTAAACTTTAACTTAGCCAAACTTTAACTTATCCAGGTGCAACAGGGCACTTGCTAAGGCATGGCCTGGATCTTTTTGGTTTGGTGTGTAATGCATTTTGAGAAGAAGGTAGGAGAAAAGAGGGGAGGAAGAAGGAGAAAGGCATGTAGGTAACACCTTGGGGTGCTCTGAGCAGCCTGTAAATCCATGGCAGGGGAGCCCTCCGAGCTCGGGCTGTGCTTGGCTCTGCTCCGCTCCCCTGGGGCTCCCCGGGCACGGCTGCGCTCTGAGGGTCCCTGTGGGGCCCACACGGACGGACGGCGCCATTTTGGGTGAGGGGGACGGTCCAACGTGTTGGGTGAGGGCGGGGGAAATGGGGTGTCAGTGCCATTTTGGGTGAAGGCATGAGGGGGAAACAGTCAGAAGTAGTCTTCCATTTTGTGTCAGGCCATTGGGTCACTGCCATTTTGGCAAGGGCATGGTTCGCTCAGCCATTTTGTGGCAGCCCATGGGATTACTCTGCCATTTTGTGTCAGGCCATGAGGTCACTGCCATTTTGTGTCAGGCTGTGGGGTCACTCTGCCATTTTGTGTCAGGCTGTGGAGTCACTCTGCCATTTTGTGGAAGCCCATGGGTCACTCCGCCATGTTGTGTCAGAGATTAAATTCCTCCCAGTGGTGTTCTTTTGTGCAAATGGGGATGCTGGATGCCTTTAGTCATCTGCCTTTAAATCCAGTGAATATTCATCAGCGACATTTGGGCAAAGTGAGTATAACCTGGTTTACTTCATACTACAAGCACTATTAATTACATAGCCAGTGTTAAGACTATTTGTCCAAAAGATAACATTAGCTCAGAAAAAGACACTGGGACGTACAATGTGCCTATTTGCTATTGATTCAATGAACTGTAATCTCAGGACAGCAGGAACATTTCTGTTGCCATTGTCCATCTTTTATTTTCTCCTTTCCAAGAACAGGCAGAGAATGTGTATTCCCATGGGGGGGAAAAAAGAGCATAAGATTTAATTTAGCAGTTAAATAACACAAGCTCCACTTCAGCATTCCATTCTGTTCAGAGGAGGACTCAATAATGTACATGATTTCCTTTCTGTGGATCATAAGTCAAGGTCTTGATGAAGTGGAGGACTTGTATCAGAGACAGGCCAATGTGAAGATAAAAAAATCTTCTTTTTTCATGCATTATGCTGCCTGTTTTCATCTCTGCCAACAAATACAAATACAGATAACCACATGAAAGAAGATATAACTAAGCACCTGAATTTGAATTAATGGTGCAACAAAAGTATAATCCATGATATGGTTTAAAGTTATTTCATAAATTCCATTCGTTTCAGGTATAAACAGGGCAAGTTTACTGAAGTTCAGCTTGTGACTGAAGTAACAGAACTGGTTAACAACTGAAACTGTGAATTTCCATAATGAGGGGAGAACAGGGTCCTGAAATGTCATACCAATGTAGCCTGAAAAATACTTTTTTATAATTCCTTATAAACATCGGCGTCTGAGTAAAAGTCAAGTATTTAATCACCTGAAATCAGTGCAGGCCATGACGTTTGTTGTCATTCCCTAGATTTGCTTCAAAAGATCACTTTTGAGCATTACTTAGCAAGAGAGTATTTATTCCTCATTAAATGCAGCTTGCTTCTGCTAGTTAAGCTGAGCCAGCATGGAACAGCGTGGATGAGAAAGTCAAAGCCTTACTCTAAGTTTAGGAATGGTTCTACATCAGCAATGTGCAGGGCACAGTTTGGAAGTGGACATCACTCGTGACAGAACATCTGTATGGATTTCCCAAAATCCAAAGCAAGAGCCTAATTCCTTTTAGATAACCAAGCTGTATTTGTGGTTTTTAAGATGGCTGGAGAAGGAGGGGAAGCATGGCCCTGTGAGAAGATGAAGAGCACCAGGCTGTGGCTGCTGTCAGACTTTGAATGAAGAAATTGAACATTGCTTAAAAGGAGCATTTTGGGACAGTGAAGTGTATGCCATTAAAGAAATGCTTCATATATCATAATCTAATTTTCCTCTAAAGAAACACAACCTTCAAAGCTCTGAATATTTGCAAAACTTGAAGGGCATAACTAATAATGTCTTACCTTTGGGCAACATTCTGAAGTCTTTCTCTCACAGGCATACTTTTTAACAGTAATTGGTTCCAGTTTTATTTTGGTTTTCATCAGCAGATTCCATTACATTTTGTCACTCTGAATGGAGGGAATATAGTTAATGTTGATAAAAAGCATACTGGGTCGGTGTTGTTTATCTTTACCAAATTGTTTAGGCTCCCAAGTGACCCCTAAGCAATCCCTTAGCAGACCCATTTCCAATGCACCTAAATAATTGATCTATTTTTACTGTGTGGCTGTGGAGAATTTGAAAGAAATCCACAAAGAAGGATTTGAAAAAGTACAGAGGGAGCACATAGCTCTGGCCTTCAGCCCAGGTGACTTCAGCATCTTTTGTCTTTAAGTGTGATTTCTTTGAGGTTTTTACTGCTGCTAAGATTTTTTTCTCTTCTCTTTGCAAGGAAAAAGGCTGCATGATTAATACTGCTTTCAACCCTGGATGTGAAAGTTTGCTTGGAAAGCCCCTGTGTGGAATGGCAGCAGAGAAGAGCAGGAAGTGTCTGCTTTTTGTGAGGAGGAACACACTGTGCTGCCTGCCCTGCCACAGCCACAGAGCCCTCACCAGCCATCGTCCAACTCCTTAGTCTGAGTGTGCCAAGATCCAGAGTTATCTCAGGTAATGAGTGAGTTGAGAAGGCAGTGGTACCCTTTGTGCTCCCTGTCTTTCTTTCCCATCACTTTCTTATGCTACAGCCTGACTGAACTTGTGGGATGCTTATTCTGAAATCAGTGGAAAATTCTCAGCAGGCTGAGATCCCAATGAAACCTTTCTCTTTCTTGTCAATGCCAGAGGCCTGCATGAGGAGCTGTACTAGGAGACAGTCCTTGAAATCCAGGTGGAGTCATGTCTTTCTGTGTTAGCTGTGGTTGCTCCTCAGAGGCACACAGGAAATATTTCCTATAGCATAATCCTAAATTCTGCTAAATTCATATGCATACACTAACCATTCTCACTGCCCTGTCTGCTTACTCAGAAGCCTTCTGAAATACACAGTGTCTCCCCAAAGGCAAAGGATTCAGGTTGCCATTTCTTATCCTTGTCTTCAATTCCCATTTCATTGCTCAAATTCAGGAAATTCTGTTTAACTAGAAACTAGCTGGTTTTTGAACTAACATGAAGAAAAGCATACAGTTCTGACTTAGATCAGAAAAATATGAAAAATTCATTGCTTCCCATTGTAAATCTCTTGCAGTAGTTAACAGCTGAGTTAGAGGTATAAAAGCCTTCTTTCTAGTTTGATTTTTGGTCTGGATTCCAGCTTCATGTTATTTTTATCCACAAGACAAAGAGTCCTTTGGCACCTGGTGTTTTCATCTCATGATTGTACATCTGTATTCCAACCTTGAATATTTTTTTAGAAGTTGAACAGATTGGCTCCTTAGAGTTTAGTCATTTTATGGCACTTTCTCCAGTTCCCAAGTAGGAGATGAAGTTTTTTTGCACACCTTCTCCAGATTTTCAGTTGACTGTAGAAAATGTGGACATGAAAAGTAAATAAAATATATGAAAAGTAAATAAAATATTCCAATATTAGTGTCCTTCAAATGATGTACAGGAATGTTGCCTCCTGAGGAGAAAACCCTGTGGGCTGCATTGAGCCTAGAGCATCCCCTGCTGCTCTGGGCTTGGGATGGCACTCCCAAGCAGGGAAGTGGCTGTGGAGTTTGTTCTGTGTGAGGCAATCTTTTACTCCTTAAGTGTTGTTTATTCTTTAAAAAAAAAAAAAAAACAACAAACAACCCAAACCCTCAAGTTTGAAAATATCCCATAAAAAGGATTTAATATTTTCTCACAGCATTTCCATTTTCTGTCTTAACCCCTACAGCCATTTTATAAAAGCTGCCTGTGCAAAGCAGAAGGAGAAAATGCAAAAAAAAAGAGAAAGTATACAGAATAAACTTTCTCATTATATTTTATATCCCATAATATGCTCACAGCAGCCATGCCTATATGTCTAATTCAGGAAAAATACACCTGTCCTTCTCTGAGGATTCTATTTTCAAAAGTCACTTTTCCCCTTTTCCTGATTCCAGAGGATGGGGTCTGTTTAATTCCCCCTAACTGAAATCAGAGATGTTGTATTTATTCAGATATAGCCCTCAGGGTCTCATGCATAGCAGGAGTGTTTCAATGGTTGCATTTCCCAACAGAACATGTTGAAGATCCTAGAGGTGAGTAATCAGTGCCATAAAATAGCTGCTCCGTTTTTATAGTTATGGGCAAATCTTCGCTCTGGTTTTCCTGGCTCCAAGTGCAACGTGCTGGTTTGTCACCGCTGAATGGGGAAATTCACTCAGTCTCTCTTCTAATTCCAGAATTATTCAGTCAGTAATTGCCTAGTGATACTGTTTCCCCAAAGATGGTTTATTTTATACTGTGTTTTTTCACCAAGTACTTTGAGAGTATATAAACAGGAGTTGCAGTGCAAGGGAGTCAGTACTGCTGGAAACATTAGCAGCTTTGATAAAGAGAGAAGAACAGGTCTGAGAGTTTATAGCTCCTGCTGTGCACAGGTCCAGGTGGGAGATACACTGGCATAAAGGGGCATTTGGGGAATTACTGAGGTAGGTGTGAGAGCTGTAAACCAAGACTCTTCATTATGGGAAGGGTAGATGGAAGGAAAGCCAGTTCAGGTGCCAAGTTATCAACATGTTTCTTGTATTCCCAGTGCAAAAGCCATGTCAGGGACTCTCTTCTGCATTGTCTCCCAAGACAGAAGACTTCCCAAGGTATGAAAGTGTGTTTCTGGTGCAGAGATTTATCCTTCAACCCTGTAACCTTAGTTTACCTTAATGAAACAAAGGACAACAAATCTTTTATTGTCCATAGAATGTACTGCATTTACTCACCATGCCATCTTTAGCATCTCCCACCCATTATCACCATGTTGGGTTTCTCCTGCTTCACCCAGCCCTCAATCTCCCACCCTTCCCTGGGATTTTACCAGTCTTGTTTGTTTTTCTGTTCCCTTGCAGTTTGGATTTATTTGCCTTGGAAGCAGCAGTGCTGTTCCCAGCAGTGCTGGCTGTGCACTGGCCCTGTGAGTGTGTCAGTTTTTAAGCGATGCGGATGTTTTCTGATCCGTAATACGCAATAAACAGGTTACCCTCTGGATGGAAGATTAAATCCATGCTTTTGTTAGCAAGTTGAAGCACAGGCTTTAGCTAAATTATCCCAAATGCCTTTGCCTGGCCATCTGTTTCCAACGGAAATGAATCTTGAGCTTTAATTATAAATCTCTTATAAATATTATTTTTCTTTTCTATCCCAATCTGCCCTTTTGGAGATTGGTTGAGCTCTCTCTGTTTCATCTGAAAGGTGGGTGGGATCACCAGTGTGGCTCATGGTGTGATTCATTTTTTCTATTAGCCTTCCTGTTAATGACTTTAAATCTATTTATGCTCTTGCTGCAAGTTGAAGCAAAAATCTGTGTTACCAAACTGTGTTCATAAATTTGCTACAGATACGTGTTACGAAGCAGTCTAAGTACAAACATGTTAAACCATATGGAAAATCCGCCCCAATCTGGCTGAATTGTTCCAATGTTTAATTACCCAGATTGTTAGAAGTGTGCACCTTCTTTCTAATTGTTTTACTAATTCTAATTTCCTGGTCTAGCCCTCAGATCATCTTATAATTCTTTATGTTCCCCATGAAGGTATGCTTAGATTGAGACCAAACAGAAAAAACTCCTAGTCCAGGTGCTTCTCTCCAACAAAACATTACTCATCTCAGTAAGGATTTGTCATTAAAATGCTGTGTAGTTTATTATTTTTTTCCAAAGAAAGGGTGAAGTAATTCTCTTTATTTTAAATTAAATGGGCGACAGGGAGGGGAGCACAGAGTGCTCTGCGTTGAGGTGTCAGGGGAGTCCTTGTAAGATCCTCTCAGGAGCTCTTCCCTTTTTTTCCTGGCAGGTAAAGGGGAGGTATTCACATCTCATGCAGTGCAGGCAGCAACTCCTTATTTTGACCAAAAAAGAAAAGCTCACTGAGTTACACATCCTGGCACCTTTTCCAGCCCTGCTGGGGAACTTGGCCCTTGCTAGTCGGCACAAAGACCTTGAGCAAGAGAGGAACCTTTTCCTGCCAAGCTTTCCTCCCCAGCAGAGGCCAACTTGCAGCAGCACGGCGTGGAGATGAGTCAGTGCAGGATGGACGTGGGTAAAGGCTGTTAGCCGACCTCTGCAGAGACAGCTGCATTTATTGCCTCACCCCAGAACCACTGAGCTGGGCAGGCATTCAACGCTCACCACTGAAATCCTGGGGTATGTACTCGTCTTCTGCTCCAGCTTTTACCCCTACCAGGCTCAGTTCCCATCCCTCCTCCTCAGCTCTTGGTGCTTGCCATCAGTTAGGATCATTCTCTTCAAAGAATTTCCAGTTTAGAAGGGTGACAGGTTGCCTTTTGATCTTCTTGAAGGTGCTTTCACTCCAGAATGACCAGAGTAGCTTCTATCAAAACACACTTTATTCAGACATTCTCATAGCCATGGCTTTGTTTGAGTCACCATTACTGGAGGGATTTAAAAGCTGTGTAGATGTAGCAGGAGGGGACACAGTTAGTGGTGGCCATTCTACCACTGTTAAATCAGCCAGTGGGTTTTCTTCCTGTATAATTTTGCTCTGCTGAGTGCTTGTACAGAAAACGTATCTACACTAAGTGCTTCATACAGCTTTTAAAGGAGTCCTGAGAATGTTTTGCTATTACTTTATAGAATGAGACAGGGAAGTATCTTCACACTCACCCCTTTCCTCCTATTTCTGTACTACATTCAGTGAGTGAAAATGATTCACTCTGATTTGTTCTCATTCCTGCCCAAACTGTGTTCTTCCCTGAAAAATAGAATACTTCTTTTCATATTCTCCATGACTACTGTGGCTGTGACTTCTTCCTCCAGCATTCCTCATAGAGAAGTTTAGCAGCAGCTCCTGTGAAGAAAAGGCATCTGAGAAGCATGAGACAAAAGGTGGGATTGTAGCTGGTACCAGCTCTCTGCACCTCTGGGGGAATAATAATCAGCCCTTGGAATAAGGGAAGATGCTCCAAGGAGTATTCAGCTGGACCTCTAAGTTTCTGGGCTTTGAAATGTAGAATAATATAGAAGTAGGAGATGGAAGATAATGACAGAGTTCCCCTCAAATGAAAGCTCTGGTTGTACACACTCAGCCTCTGGGAAAAAATACAGATAGAATTAGTTTATAAAGCGGGAAAGATGCTGATTCTTCATCCAGTTTTGAATATAGAACTCCAAACAACAGAAGCATTTCTGTGGATTTTTATGTGAGCAGTTGACTTTAATGTATTCTCAATCACTGTCTATGTGTATATTTAGAACAAAAACAGATATTTAGGAAACAAAAGATAATCCAAGACACTTGTATCTGTTATGATGCAATGTTAGCTAAGTTACTTTCACAGTAACACCAATAGTTGTATTAAGTCTCCTGACCCTGGACTTTGGGTACCTCTGCTTCTCCATCCATAAATCCTCCTAAATCATCAACCTCTGGGTGTTGATGCCTCATGTTAGGCCCTCTCTACATACCAGCCTTGGGAAATGAAGCTTTGCTTCAGGTTCCAGCAGGAATATTTGTTTCAGCTTCCAGCTGCTGTGCCTGGAGACGCAAGAAGTGTGCTCAGGCTCATTAAATCTGCAGGACTTGGAAGCTGTGCCCGTGGTGACACCACAGACAATATTCCACATGAAACCCAGGCACTGGAACTCTTTGGCATGAGGCACATGCGAGCGCTCGGGAGCAGTTCCAGAGCCGACTCCAACACGTCTCCTTGTTTTTCAGCTGCTGACGAAGAGGTGGTTTGTACAAAAAAAGTCAGAAGTGAAACAGATGTCCTCGGGGAAGCTGGAGATGGAAATAGTTCTCATGTGAGGCATCACACACACATGAGCTGGAGGCTGCTTTGGGAGTTTCTCCAGAGACCAGCGACCTTTCCTGCAGGTTGTGGGGAGCTGAGCTTTCTCCTGCCTGGAGTTTTGTGGGGAAAATAAAATACAGTGTCAGATGGGGAATTCTTATAGAGAATAACATCCTTACACATCTTCATTTCCCCGTGCTAAGAGAGGACAGTGCTTTTTCAAAACATGGATAAGCCAGCTATGCTACTGTACCACTTCAGTTCTTTCCAGCTATAGGCAGAGATCCAGAGACATTCTGGATGCATCTTGGATTCCAAATGAAGGAATCTTTCCCTTTAAACCTGCTCATTTCTTCAATCTAACACAACTATCCTGAAATACACTTACTTCTTTCAAACTCTGCTTCTCAATTTGCTTTTGAATTGCTTTCATCTAAAGTGCGAAATTCCAAGTCACTGCAAAAAAGCTGTCTGAGGAATATTCTTGGCACTCCTGCTAGCAGAGAGTACAGGAAACCTCACAAGAGAGTTGGTTCCAGCAGCACTGCCATCCACGTTTCACAGCTGCTGGGACATTCAGAGCAAATCCAAACACTGCCTTTCCCTTCAGCAGAGCTGCAGTTACCCAGGACACGTCCCTGGAAATGTCCAAGGCCAGGTTGGATGGGGATTGGAGCTACCTGGCCCAGTGGGAGGTGTCCCTGCCCATGGCAGGAGGTGGATTGGATGGTCTGTAAGGTCCCTTCCAAGCCAAACTGTTCCATGGTCCTGTGAAAACACTTGCAGGCAGCCCCTTGAGCTGCTCAGCATTACTGCACCGGTATATTGGCCTCATCTGTGCATGAAACACATTTTCTGTTACTGATGCAAGTTCTTGAGTATCACCTTATCTAAAATGTCCTTTTAGAAGAAAGAGGTCCTCAGCACCCCATTTTGGCCATATAAAAAGCCTAAGGAAATACCCTAGGGTATTTAATATTTAATATCTTAAGGTATTTCATATTTAAGATACTTTAATATTCTAAGGCTATTTCAGGAATAGGAGATACCATTTTCTTGCAATAAATGACTTTAAAACAGAAAATAGTAATCATGTAGAAGGGCAGAGTATTAACAAATACTTGATTGCACTAAATAATCCTCTTTAAAAATTTTCCTGATTGTCCTGACCTTTTCTTTTTGTCACTTAGCTGATCTGCATGTTATGAGTTACCAGTTGAATTGGGTGTACAACCAATTAAACCCAGCTCCCAAGTCTTCCAGAATGCCTAAAGTAAAAGCAGATGACAGTTAGGAGATAGCTATGCAGTAGTATTCACTGTTCAGGAAATAATACATAGCAAGCTGTAGAGAGCTCTAGGGAAAACACTGGGAAGAGAGAGTATACATTTTTTTCCAGTTATTTTATTATCTTCCAAGAAATTCAGGTCCCACACATACTATGTTTGTAGTAAGTAAAGTTAGCACATGGTAAAAAAAAAAGTCCTTTAAAAATGTCACCAATCAAAGAAAATTAAATCTTGTTTCCTAATGCACACACACACACAACCAAGAGCCAGCTTTTGTGGTAAATAGTAGCTTTCTTTACAGGTTTTTATTCTGAAAAATCTGAAATATCTGACTTATGCCATATTGGTCAACTTAGAAAACTTTCAAAATATCCCTTTTGGTCTCTTAATCCACCTGCTTTGGCAGCACACCCTGGCTGCAGAGGGCTGACTGCTTGCTTCTCATGCAGGAATCACAACTTGGGTCTTATTTATTCACTTGTTTCTCATGCATCCTACCCTCTTGCTAATGCTTTTTTCATGGCTGCACATTTTCCAGAGACTTCAGTCAAATTCCTTGTCAAGTACCAGTGAAGTATGAAAATCACTAAAGTGATTAGACAGAGATAATTCACTCAACATGTTCAAGATAAAAGAGACCTTTTTTGCTCCCAAAGTGGATTTAACATCACGAAGAAGGAACATATGGTTTCATCTTTTGCTAAGGTATTACTTTTATTCTTTTTCCTTTGCCTTTTATTTTTTGGATGTAAAATAAATAATCCGGGCAGAAAATGGAAAGTAACAGTGTAAGGACTGAAAACTCTAAATCAAGCAATGGGCTACAGAAGCAGAGCTGTGGAGGTAAAGGGTACCCTCAGGACTTATTTATGTATATCTAGATAATTTACTTTTGTTTTAAGAGACTGCTTGAGTCCAATTACGGTCACTTTGCATTGATGTAACTGTCACACTTGATTTATGTACACAGTAGTTGTACAAAATCACACACAGGTGAAATACTGCCTCACAGTTCCCTTGTATCTCCAGGAAAGGTTTGTTCTGTATCATTTATTTTGCTGTGACTTAGAAACTGACAGGAAGGTGCAGGTGGGATGGGTACTTGGTGTGGGCACTCTGTGTCTCCTGTTAGTGATCTGGCTGCTGGCTCTGACTTCTCACTCCAGGGCTAAACCAGAGACTTGCCAATGTGGGAGCAAGGAGAATCCAGGTACAATGTGAAAGCAGCAAAAAAGCCCAAACAGCTCCTCAGGATTTGGTGGTGTGAATGCAATAGCCGAGGGAATGAGTTGGAACAGGCAAAAGTTGTCCCCCATTCTCCCCTACCACATATGGTGTGTTCTAATATGTTTTCATATATTGTATATACTCAAGTATGTTTTTCCTGGGAGGGTGTGGGAATTGTTAGTTGGGAGTGGTGATCTTTTTCGACTGTTGCTCATTCTTAGTAGGAGAAATGCTTGGAAAAAGTTGGCCTATCCCAGTGAAACCCTGAGAAATTTCCAGGCAGGTGAGATGTAGAGGCACTCACTGGGTTATAAAATCTGATTCTGCTTTACTAAAAGGTTACGAGATTTCTCTTCAGTGTATACATGTATTCGAAATGCAGTTTTACATCTTTGAAAGATTCCATTCCTCTTCCCTCCAGCAGAACCTTAGCACTCCCCAGGAGCAGACTCTTCCTGCTAGCTTGGAAAGCCATTTTACCTACTGCAAACATGAACAGCCTTTGGAATAAACAGAGCTCCCAGCGAGATCTGCAGGCCTTGGAGCAGGAACAGCCTGGTGCAGGGTGACACAGTCACCCACCCGCTCACACACAGGCTGCACAGATGCTCACTCACCTACAAAACCCCCCACAATCTCCATTATTGCTCAGAAACAATCAGCACAGACCAGTAAAACTGCAGGGTTTTTTCACAGCTTGGCAGAAATCGCTGTAAGGACTCTCAGCATGCAATAATATTTTCCCCTTGGAGTTTGGAGAGTAAGAGTTAAGAGAGCTCAAACCCTGTATTATTCTGGGCAGCTGTAAAGGAAAGTATTTTGTATTGCTGGAATTGCTTGAGCATGTACTTTAAATTGAAAGTGCTCACCAAACTGAAGTGGTCTAAATTGAAACTACCATCATTGGTCACAAGCTTCCACCAGTTTGATCAAGGAGGGGGGAAATTAATACTGAGAAAGAAAAGTATAACACTTATACACTCAGTTTACTATCTTTGCACTCTTTTAACAGAGTGATTGTTGTACATTTTATCCACAAAAAGGGAATCAAGCCCTTGTTTAATTCCTGCAGTGTTCCAAATATTGCTACTGCAGTGATCTCTTATCAAATGTCTGTGGAACAGCTTTTGAGTTGATGTGAATGTCAGGGTTTCTTAGGGTTTCTGGTTTTCACTGTATTGGTGACTAAGTTGTTAAAGCCTAAAGCTAAAGGCAGCTTCTGCATGTAGCCACAGAGAAAACATTCAAAAATATTTATAGACAAGAACAATGCAAAAAGAGAGAGAATGAATATACAAGTGGTGGCTTAAATGCTTTTATTGCTTTGGTTTCTCCATTTCAGCAGCTGGTATGGCTGTTAAAGTCCTTTTACATTAAAAATAAAAGAGAAGGAAGAGCAGGATATCTGGGGGGAAATAATAAAAGAGAAAACAAAATTGTAGGTTTTGGGGCAGTAATTATTCTTTCCAAGTGCAGCAATCCAAATGGTCATAAGTGGGTCAAATAAAGATGACTGTGAAGAACTCCATCAGATACAATGTGTGCTTGTTCTGTAGTTGTATGGTCTGATCTCACTGCCTGTTCTGGGGAAGTGCCCCTTATGCCATGGTTATTCCAAGTGACAGCTGTCCTGTGGTGGTGGTTCCCTCGAAATGGCTGCAGGGGATCACATAACCAAGCTGCTGGCCTGCTATTCCCAGCTCCTCCTTGCTCCTTTTCCTTCAGCTCAGAGCTTTTCTCTCCAACCAGCAGAGCCCTGTGTCATATAAGCAACACCAGTTATCTTTATCTACCCAGTGTGCCTCCAGTACAGAGAAAATGGTAATGCTTCATGTTTCTTTCATGCCCCATCATAAATCTGTCACTTTGAAAAATAAAAAGACAGAGTTAAATTAATTACTCTCATATTGATTCCACTTGGCCAGATTCATTAGGCAATCCTATCCCTGCATAAACCCCCAAATACTGCCCTGGGTAAAACCTGGCAGAGAAATGCATTGGACTCATTTATATTTCATTGTTTTAAGTGGTTTCCTCTGTAAATATTTCATAGATGATGTATATATTGAGGTGAATAGCAAAGCAGAAAACTTCAGAAAACCTTGACTGCAAACTTTCAGGGTTCCTGATAAGATAGATTCTTTTCTTAATCAGAAAAGAACTAACAGCTCTCTCCTAGCACAAGCTGATTATATTTTTACAAATGGTGAGTAATTACCTAAATACCAACACCTATACAAATACTTGCCATTAACAAACTGCATTAGTTATGGTTGCAAAATAGTTGTACACAAGACTGTACCAGTGGCTTACCTGCACACAAGTCTTATTATTCACACCAACATCTATTATCTGAACCAAAATTGAACTTGCATGTCAGGGAAGCTAGTAGAGATACCCATTAATTTCTTCCATGCTTCTAATATTTGACAGGAAAAGCATTAACTTACTATTTATTTATTATTATTACTGTTCCTTTACATTTCAGCTGGTTCAGAGAGACCATTGTGCTCCAAATTTGTAATTTGTAGAGAGGATAGAGATGGCTCAATGTAAATAAAGCCATAGTAGCTCAGAGAGTAGTGACCCAGGAAGAGTCTCGTGTGGTAATTGATTGCAAAACTAAACATTAGACTTGTAATCATGCAGGGGCCATCAAAATTAATTGTATTTGAGTGCAAACTGTTGAAAAGCTTAATCTCTTCAGGGGAGGATTTGTAGAAGTGCAGTATCCTTCAGGGAGCCATGCAAATCTGCCTTGCTATGGCCTGTTTCTTGAGGTTTCCTCAGGAATCACAGAGAATTTATAGGGAGGCTGTATTTTTTTTGTAGTCATGCTGCCTTTACCAGCTGCACAAATTCTTCCTTGAATGACTACATTCCACAGGAGCAATTACAGAAAATGCTGGGATTCTTATTTGCATTGCCTTTAGTTGCTCTGCAGAGACAGCTTCTCTCTAAGAAGCACCCAGAGCAATATTAAAAAGAGCCTTGACTTGTTGTGCCTGTGTTGTGTGGGACTGGATACCCAAGGCCACAAAGACCAGAGATTTAATTCCTGCTCTTATCTCTTCTCTTGCTGCTGCCTGGGAATTCATTACCTTTATCAATACAGAAAAATAAGCTCTTTTCTTTTAAAGCGACAGCACAGTAAAAGAAAGTAAATCATGACCTCATTTGTTGGTAGCAGTGGTGAGATGAACTGCAGCTCTGACCTATTTCTCCAGAGTTACAATTATCTGCAGTAATGGTACCATTTTGCTTCTTAAATCCTGGATTATTGTAATTTGAGATTTATAGAAGTTACTCTCTCTCTCTGGTTACAGACCTTGGTCCTTCAGGGGAAAGCCAGCATGAGGAATGAATGAATAGACATGAGGGAGCAAGGAAAAGGCAGGGGATCAAGCCACAAGGAATTGAGAATTTTCATTTTAATATTTTGTATATATAATTTAAGAAGTTGTCTATGTAATCAATATAATTTTATTTCCACATACATATAAAATACATGTTTATTTTTAAATTTACATATATATATATATATATATATATATATGAAAAAATGTACTTCCCTTTCCATATGTGTCCTCACATGGTATCATCTAAACCAGGGTCACATGGTGAGGGATCTGCATTTTGTTCACTTGTCTGGCAAATTCCACTTTGCTGAGACATGATCAGCCTCTCTTTGCACCATGGGAGTGATAAATATAAAAGACTTGAAGAAATCGAGTTCTTAGATATTCAGAGCCAAACCCCTTGGCGATAGAAGTTGACACAGCTGCCTTTAAATCAATTTAATACTTGCTTAAATCAATGGAAGTAAAGTGAATTTCATTGTGTGAGGATCTGGTATTTGTAATCTGATTTAGTTTTTTATTTATTAGCAGTGTATACAACCTTCAAGAAGAAACTTTTCCCCCCTGAGTTTTATATTCATCTGTATCACCAAAATGAACACAAAATATGTTCATATGTTTTCCTCAAGTCAAATTTCCACGGTAAATTTTCAGCTTTCAGAAAATACCACTGATTCAGTGGGCTATTGGCCATGGTTGTATTTGGTCACAGCTGGACTTCATGGTCTTGAAGGTCTTTTCCAGCCCCAGTGATTCCACAATTGCACGGTTTTTGTTGTTTCACCACTCAGGGTGTTGTGAGCAGCAGTTTCACTTGTTTTACTCAATCTTGCTATTTTTGCCTGCCTTAGTCGAACAGGAAATCATTCCCTTTTTAGTCACAGATCCACTCTCTAGAAGGTAGTCACATAAAATGGTTGTTCAGGGCTGGCTTTCCCTCCAGAGCCTTTCATGTGTCGGGGAGATGCCACGAGCACCACCCACGGAATGCATGGATTTTCAAGAGCTCTGCCGTGCCTACAGGAGGCTGAGGTCGAGCAAGGATGAGTAAACTGCATGAGGGGCCTCATTTGTGTTTGGGTTCCCGTGCAAAGTCATTAAGTTTTGCTGGGGGGGAATGGTGCTGGCTGAGGTTTGGAGGAAGAATTCGTGGCTCTGACCCTGGAGGGCTGACACGCAGGCTCAGCATCTGCTGGCCTCGGAGAGGGGTGCAGGGAGAGCACAAGGGTTTGGTGGAAATCAGGAGACACTTGGGCTGAGGCAGCTGACAAAGATGAAAAATTGCTGCTGTTGTTTAAATTACTTTAACAAATTTTAAATCTTTCCCATCCAGGTAGCAAAGAAGGGACTGACATTGACACGAATGGGAAGGAGATACTGCCATGGTTTGCCCAAAAATGAGACAGAAAATTTTCTTTTCTCCTGAGGGATATGCATTGGAAACAGGCAAAAGGTGGGTGCCTTGAAGTCACCAGAGAGTTTTGCTGTGAAAGTGAGAACATGCACTGAAATCTCCAGCACTAGCTCCAAGAGCAAATCAAACATTTTCCTCATTCCTTAAACACAACAGCTCAGCAAATGCATTGGAAAAGGCAGATGAGTAATTGAGCCAGTCTTGGTTCACAGCTGTCCAGGGAATTTCAGGTACTCTTGGAATCTTGTGGCTCCTGACATGGCAGTAATGTGCATTTCTTAGATAGGACTTTCTTTATCATTTTCTCCTTTTTGTCTACATGCAATTTTATTTTGTGATAGAAAAGTATGTACATTAAGACACCTTCCACTATACGATCAAATTGTTATGGGTATTATCATTATTTATTACTTTAGTTCCCGTTAAAATATATAGCTAGTTTCAAGGTCAAAAAAATTAATAAATGGCCAATAATTAACCCAGTATATATTGAAATAAAATTCCTAAGAAGATCAAAAGAGATCTTGTTAAAGTCTGAAAATTGTGAAGTTGGTTATAAAGATTTCCCAATGGATAAGAATCACCAGCCATGCAATAATCTAAAACAGACAAAGATATGTGTCCTTCAGTATAGCTCTAATATAAGTACTAGTTGCCTTTTACAGGATTCAGTGTTTAATATTAAAGTTTCTAGACTTTACATCAAATCTTGGATTATGGAGAGTATCCCATAGGCATTTTTCAGCTGTTTATCTCCACTTTGCTACAATTATAGTAACAGTAATTTATGCTTAGAAAAACATAAATATGTTTGTTACAATATAGCTTGTTTGGGTTTTTTATTGTTATTCAAACTTAGAGATTGTGTTGTGACATCACTACATCTAAAAAACAAAAACAAATTAACTTTATAAAGTAGTAAATAGTTGATCAATTTTGAGTCAGATTTGAAAGTAAGAAATTTTGACCAAAATAGGAGAAGGTTTCAAATGCTGATTAAACCCAAATGTGTTTAGAATCTGTGTCCAGCTCTGCCCTCTCCTCTCTTTTTCCATACTACCTCAAATGTTACTCTAGGAAGGACTGGAAATAAAATTTCTCTTCACCATCTGTTATCAGACATTTGGTAGAAGTCCTTGTTTGGCTAGTAATGAGAGAATTAGGAGCAGTTGGGCTATAAATCATTACCCTAAAATTTACAAATTTGGTACATTTTTAAAGGCAAAACAGATAATGCCCTCTGTGGAAAGGGCCACATCCACCAAGAAACAGAGGCTCATTCAAACATTCAAATACCAAACAGATGGAGGAACCTTTCAAGGGAACATACGTAGGGGAAAAAATTGCTGGGGAATACAAGGTAAGAGGAGCTGAACAGGACCACAGAAAGTGTTAATGACTCAGGGATTATCTGTTCCAAAACTACATGGGCGACACAACTAGGAGGAAAAGGGTTCTCCTAACACAAAGATCCAATGAGGAAATAACATACAGCATCATGGGATTATCCCTCTAAAGATGAAATTGGAAAGGATTTTCCATCCTAATTACATCAACTTTATAAGGATCAAGTTTAGACAAAATATCCCAAAGCTGACTTGACAACTTTACAGAGGAAGGAGAAATTCAAAAACAGACCCAGATGTTCCATGTCACGGGCGACTTCATATTAATGAGTCATACACATTATATAAGCAAAGGACAGGGAAAGAACCACGGGAAGGTCACCCATGACCTCCCTGTTGTGCTGGGCACTGGGAGAACATGGAGCACGAGAAGAGCCCAAGCTCTGAGTCTAAGCTGGAGAAGTACAGAGTGCTGGGTCCAAGAGGGTGTCCCTGGGAAGGAGTCTTGCCATGCAGTGGGTGGGCAGGGAGAAAGGAAGAGAAGGCTGGCACCACGGCAGAGCTCTGATGAGGAAGGGCTGTGGGAATTGCAAAGCAAGGCAGAAGGGAATAGCTGGTCAGTCAGGGCTGGGGACAGTTTGCTGGGAGGCTTCCCCTGGGGGTGTGATGATGAGGAAGCAAAGTCCTACCTAGCTGGGTCCTACCTGGTGAGGATGTTGTGTTAGTCCAGTGCCAGTTGTAGGGATTTGTGGTGCTGTGGTACATCAGAAGGTGATGGATAGGCAGACAAAGAGACAAGTACTCTTTTTTGGGACAGAAATAGAGGAGGTAGATCTCACTGACTGCAGCAGATTGTGCTTTCAACAAATGTGAACAGCCTTTGGGTAAGAAAGCTGTGAATAATTTCTGTGTCTGTTTCTACATGCTGTGTCAGTTGCTCATAGGAGATGATTAACATGCCTCAACACTGTCACATCTGAAGGTTATGCTGTGAAGGCCCCCTCCAAATCCCTGCTTCCCACACACCTAAGGCACAGGAATTTCTCTGTGTGTAGGAGTGCAGCAGGCACCGTGGCCATAAGAGGTGACTGTGTCTTTTTGTTACTGTACATGAGATACACTCTGTACCCCATGGGAGTGAAAAGGGAAGGTGGTTCTTCTCCAGACATCCAAAGGGAACATTCTGCCTCAGCTGTGGCTCTCCTCTTTCCATACTTCCTATGGATTTTATTTTCTTGCCCACTGGAGAAAAGGAATAGGTAAGAAAAGCCTAATTGAAGCAAGATTAATACAGTTCCACTGAGAATAAGGGAAAGATTTATTCTCTCCCTCCTTCTACATGTCTTGCTGTAGACTCTGCCTCGCCTAACATATGTACCTTTATTCATTTACTTCCTGCTGGTCACCTGGGACAAGCCTTCCTCATGGAATTTATTGCCTTGGCTGCCTTGTTTCTGTCCATGTCATAGTAAGATGTAGTGAATGCTCATGCATTTGTCTTATTCTCAGATGTTAGTGAAAGGGATTTATCTATGCTGAAAAATATGTACTTTTGGCTTGGTACAGCCAGGAGTTACCGTAAAGAAAACATTGAAACTGGAGCCTCTGAGCTGGCAGAAAATGTAAAGCTTTGAAAGAGTGGGACCCAGAGGAGTTGCTGAAATAAAGCATCAGGTTCTGAAGGAATGGGCAGCCTTGGGATCCTGCTCTGTGCTTTTCTTTCTCTGAACCCACTCTCACCTTGGGCTGACAACATTAGCAAGTGATGGAGTAAGGAAATGCTTGTTTTAAATGCCTGTTTGATGAAAGGCTGTGAGAGGAGACAAGGAGGACATAGGAGCACAATTTAATTTATGTGTAATTGACTCAGGCAAGAGGAAGGAGCCTGGGCCAAGCCCTGTGTGCTGTGTGTTCTTGCTAAACTTCTCCTTGAGACTGGCAGACCAGAAAGCCCTTTACAGCTCTTTCTGGAAAGAACATATTTTTGAAGGTCACCCTGTGGCATCACTGTAATATTTTACCCAGAAAAGAAGCATCTTTACCCAATTGTCAGACTCTCAAACCTATCATTGGCATCAATAAGCTCAAAACAGGCCCTGGGCCTTTTTCCCCAACAGCTGCATTTACTGAAATTGTCTATACTTTTCTATATTCAAAATGTCATTTTCATTTTTACTTATCATAGAGGAAGGCAGCTGTCCTTTGCTTTTTCATGTACAACCTGCCCTTGACATTTTACAACTTCTCATCTTGCCAAACACAAAACTCCTGAAACTGAGTGCTTTTGGGATGGTGAGAGTGGTGCACCTGGTCCTGCTTCCCAAACTGCTCCAAAGCTGTCACGGACAGCATGGGGACCAAAGGTACATTGGAAAAGCTCTCAGTGTTTCAGCTCTTCTTGCCAAATCAATCTTTCCATGCCTTTTGCTTCCCCTTGTTTAAAGTGCAAGTTTTCATTTATAGCCCCTGCTATCACCTTTTCCTTCTTCTCTTAGCCCATGCCTGAGAATGAAGGGAATGCTGTTAAACAGAGCAAGGAAATGAAAACAATAATATTTACCTTGCTCTACTATGGCTTTCATTTCCTTCAAAGCCAGGCTGCTTTTTAACCTGCAGTTCTCTTTTTTTTAGCCCAAGCTTGTGGTTTTGGGGGCATCTACTCTGTTTTTATTAAGTTCTCAATTGTCACTTCCTTCAGTTTAATTCTATTTTCTCTCACACCTCATGTTCCTTAAAATTGGTTTTGGCTTGTGGAACTGTCTCTTAAACACCAACTAAAATATACTATTATTTAGTGCTGGAAATGGCTTCTTGTGTTTGGGGATTCTTCTGCAATTAGAAATCCTGAGGCTGTTTCAGCAACAGAGGCCTGAGGCTGCCATCAAACTACGGGTGGTTACTTCTTCCTCCATTTCGTGCTCAAGGATGTTGTTGTTGAAGAAAATGAGGGTCAATTCCTCCTTGTGTTTCAGTTTGTAGGGCTTTGTTCAAGACAGTGAGTGTCCAGTTTGTTGCCATCATGATGACCTATGTTTTTAATATATACTGATATTAGTTACATTTTACCCATTTGCTTCTGGCTCCAAGCAATGATTTAACATTTCATTTATAAAGCACAAAACCAAGCAAACCAACCCCCAAACGCCACCAGAGGTTGGTAGCTCAGATGGATACAGGCTAACCAATATAAAATTCCGAATGTCTTTATTTATCCGCTGCAATAGACTTAAATTACATCTTTTCTTTTGTTGAGCAGCTCCTTGACATTTCTCTTGCCATCTTGACTCCTGCTAAGTGATTTTTGTCTTCTTTTTCCTGTTTTTGCTTTTCCATTCTGTGTCAGTTCCAAGGGTCTCCTTACCAATGTAGCTTTGGCTCACCTCAACATGAGAACTATCCAAGATACCTTAAAACTTTTTACACAGCCACTTACAGATTTCCTCTTTTCCTGTGGGACATGGAGGATTTCTATTAGGATCCTGAAACCAAGCCAGGGAAGCAAACTGGGCTTGTGTATCTCTTCACTGCCTTCAGAACTCCCATTAGTCAGTTGATACGTGCAGTGAACTTATTTTCTACCATTCATTTGTTTCCCTGTATGAACAAACTGATCACATTTAATACCTTTTTGGGGAAAGGAAATGAGATGATAATTTGGGAGTTATTTCTGAATGATGCTGTTCATTTTAAACAAGAAAGCTCTGTTGATGTAAGGAACTAACAATTGTTTTCACCTCATGAATAGTCAGTAGTATTTGAAAATTATTTCCACTGATCAATCTCCAAATGAAGAAGTGGCATTTCTCCTCTCAGTCTGAGATCAATGCAGAGAATTTATCTTAATCTTCCCTGAACCATCCAACCTTCCAGACTAATAGTTGCAATCAGGCAGTGGGCAGGTCACAGATACCAGCCCTGGGGAGGTTGTGGTGACTGTGAGTAAGCAATTTCACAGCAATTTTATGGCAAGACAGGTCACTGAGAGGCATTTTAACCTCAGCAATTATTTTTCACAATGCCAGTGACATCACGAAAGGAGCCATAAATGAATTCCTTTGGACAATTATCAGCAGAAATTGCTCTTGACCCTGATATTTATGGGGTGCCAACCATCAGGAGAGGTTCTATGGGTCTCCAGAGCAACCCTGCCAAAACTTCGGAGAAGTTCTGAAATAGTAATAATCCATGATTTCATTGTGCATGGCTTATTGGTTTTCCTGAAAGAAAAGCTCATATTTGGCAGGTTCCTTCGTAACAAGAAGATAGCAAAGGTTGTAAATCCCTGGGCAGCTATTACTGCACAATCAGACCTGGTAACTCACATCTATCTCCCCTGGAAACACAGTAATGTGCTGCTAAAGTCAGGGAAAAGTGGGATTTGGGGCTTTCATGAGCTGCACAGAGAATCTTGAGACTGTTCCTAAGAAATGATTAGTTA
This sequence comes from Toxostoma redivivum, assembly GCA_013397375.1. Lineage (NCBI taxonomy): Eukaryota > Metazoa > Chordata > Aves > Passeriformes > Mimidae > Toxostoma > Toxostoma redivivum. Next base: position 525,442 of record VXBI01011604.1, read on the forward strand.
GGAAATAGAGCAGTATGATATAGATCAGTGTATGTATGTGCAATATGTATACAGTGGAGTGGTCTGCCAGTTCTCTAATGCAAAATACACTATGTAGAGTGCATTGTTTTTAAACACAAAGGGACAGAAACTCAGCTGTTCCCCACAGAAACAAATTATTTCTATCACTGTTTACAAATGAACACAGGTAAGAGAAAAAAGTTGATGAATCAAAAAGCTGGTATACTCTACTCATCTAATGGTCCAACTCAAACTTTCTCTTCTCTCATGGAGAGGGAGGGAGTCTCCTCTTTTGGATAAAATCCCAGTTAAATCTTGGCTGTCTCTAGTTGGGTGTCTGAGCATCTAGTTTCCTTGTCACTTGGAAACAACTGTTTAGAGATGGGCTTGACATTGTCTTACTCAGATGATGGTTAAATGAGACTTGTGGTGCCAGAATTTATCACAGTAGATAAAGTATATTTTTGCTATTTTAAGCAGGCATAGAGAAGGGCTGATGAGATATCCCCCAAATAATAATTATAATCAGATTTAGACATGTAATTTTAAGTAATGTGTAGAATTGGGCTTTACCATATTTAAAGAAGAGAAAATCCAATCTGAAAAGCTGCCAGGGGGTGGAACAGCCTGATCTGAACAGCTCTGAACAGGCACTCAAGGATGACAGGGAAAAGAAAAACCTGTCTTCTGATCAGAGCCTGAAACCAATGACTGAGAGAGGATGCAGCTGCACTCTGAACACAGAAATGGTATTAACAGCATTTGGGGACAAGCTTAATGGAAATTAAAGGATAACACTGGAGCTGAACAAATGGCTCCAAGCTGAAAATGGGTATGTGTGGGCTGGCTATGAGGCAAAGTTTTCTAACTGATGATGTTATATTGGCTTGGAGTAGAATTTTAATCTGATTAGCAGAGGAAGGCAAGTATAGATGGCTGATATGGCTCAGAAACATCCTTCTGGTCCTGTATGTTCAATCCCTGTATGCCTACAACAAAGACAAGGCCTGTAGGCAGGCTGACCTGCAATGGATTCAAATAAAAATTTGGGAAAGAAAAGCAAGTAGCTCATAAATTCCTTTCTGAGATTTTCTATTACCTCAAATCTTGTCATTCACATTGCTATTTCGTATTCAGCCCTTTCTGTTCCTACCAATCTGTTTAAAAAGAAGTGAACTACCAAAAGCTCAGTTAGGCACATGTATTTGTAAATTAATTAAAGATAGAATAGCAAGCAAAGACATTTTCTCTGATACAGGATTTCCTGTGGGAGGCCTTTCATTTCCTATTGCTATTTTCCTAACCGACCTCTTCAGTTTTAATGATATCCAGGTAGTTGCCAAGCTCTCAGGTAACCTCTCCAGAAGGCTGGAAGGGCTGGAAAGTCAGCAATTAATGCCAGGCAGAACTGAGCCCAGGCTCCCCTAAACCAGCAGCTCCTTGGGGTGAGCTCATTGCCTGCTGGCAGCATTAAACAGCGTCAGGGCTGGCACAGGCAGGGGTTCAATAGGTGCCTGTGCCTGTGTCCCTGCAAACACCAGCCCATTCCTCTGCATGCAGGCATCTCTGAGCTGGCCCAGCACCTTGGGAGCACTGAAAATACCTCTGAGAGGAGCAGCTGCTCGTGTCTCAGGAGCAGCAGAAGATAAACATTCATTTCTTGAACAGTTTGCCTCCCGTTCAGTCATTATGCAAACAGGGAGGTGCTTCTACCTTGAATCTCCCCAGTTCCTTGTTATTGCATTCACTTAACTTAGTGCAACCTAAATTTTCAACTTGAGAAAGATTTCAGCTGACAGGCATTATTTATAATGCCCATAACTTCAACTGTGGCACTTGCTCATAAATAATTTGTATAAAAGCTTAAGCTTTCTTTTTATAGAGACACAGGAGTTAACTCCATTACCAGTAGTTCAGTTATTAAACATATTCATCTACCTTAAAAAAAAGAGAGTCTGAAAGGCAGAGCAAATGTGCTCTACTGAGGAGAAATGTTTGGGACTGATACTCAACCCTACTTGTTAAGAAAAACACACTGTGGCTAAGTGTCTCACCCACGTGTCTTTTTCACACCAGAAACTTGTAATGTGTCTAGGGGCTCCTGAAAATGGGCATAATTGGTAAAACCTTAATTACTGTTACTAGATTATTTTAATCTTTTTAATCTTTTTTTTTTCTTTAAAAAGAAATGAGTAAAGCTTGGCTGCAGATAGAGCAGAGAACTGCATAGAAACACTTTGCTTTAATCATCTAGATAATATCTTTTCCTGAAATCAGAGGTTTCAAGGTCAAGTAGATGTCTTCTTATTTTTTTCAGCTGAGATTGGGAAGGTGATGTGAGAAACAATACAACCAGATTCCTGTCTCCACAACCTGAAGTTAAGAAGAAATCTTACATCATGGATAAATTCATTTTTCTGCTGATGATGGGTGACTTTATGCATGAGCTATTGTTGTTTATATTTCTGGGGATGCTAAATTACAAATGCTGATGAGGGCTGTATCTTAACACTTGGGGAACAGCTTTCTGAGCCCTTTGGCAGGGCTGTTGAACTAAACACAAAGCTTTTATCTATTTGAATCTCTCAGGGCATATTAATCCTTCACTTAGAGTTTTGTCAAATGAAAAGCTACTTGAATGGTTTGATATTTTTTTAATTGTGTCTGAATTGTATTGATGCTGTGTACAGATCACATAAAGCCAAAGTCAGGAGTGCCAGAAAGCTCCCGTGATGCCTCTGGGACATGCAGGACACGGTGCTGCCCTGCTGCTGGCTGAGGAGCAGCCCAGCTCCTGCAGCTTCACTGCTGAGCCCAACAGTGGGGTCTGGCACACACCCCACTGTGCAGGCAGGAGTTTGTCTGGGGAGGGTAGGCCAAGCTTTTCTATGCACATGGAAACACAGATTGCCTGAGGCTAGAGGGACAGCTCAGCTTGTTCCCACCCCTTGACATGAGCAGGGATACCTTTCATAGATCAGGCTGCTCCAAGCCTTGTCCAACCTGGCCTTGAACACTTCCAGGTATGGGGCAGCCACAACTTCTCTGGGCAGCCTATGCCAGGGCCTCACCACCCTCACAGGAAGCAATTTCTTCGTGCTTGGCATGTCCTTCTGCTGGGAAAGACTGGGGCTGGAGGGGTCAAAACCAATGGTTTGACACAGCCCTGTGTTTCTTATGCTCTTAGGCTCTTTGGATTCTACAAATCCTTACTTACCAAGCAATCTTCTCCCATGTAAGTAGCTTTGAGCGCTCAGGAAATACAGGAATCTTTATCTGAGCATCAGAGCCACATTTGCTATGAAACAAAATAGGTCACAGTCATTTTTCTATAAGGCTTTCACTTGACAGATCCACACCAAAGGTGAACTGCTTTGTGGGGTTGGAGGGGAAGCCTGCTTTTTCTATGCCATGTCGTTTGCCAGCCATTCTTAAAGCTTACCCTACCCAGTTATTCTGCTCAGAAAGGACACTCATTTTTTCAGCAAAGTGAGAGAATAGCAGCCTAATTTAATGCAATCCTTTCAATGTCTCTTTTGAAGCTCAGACAGGATTCAGAGATGTTCAGCCTGTTCCAGTTCTGAATGTCTTACTGAGTTTTGAAAAACTATTATTCAAATCTTCCTTTGATTTTAACTTAGATTTTTCCCCTGTTTTTCTATAAAATCTGTCAAAATCAAGGCAATATCTTTGAAAGTGTTTTCAGAAAGAAAACTTGATTGCTGTTTTCTACCTAGTTCTGAAATCAAGCACACAGAAATTCAGTGGGCAAGAATTCAACCCCTGGAGCAGCATTTAGTTCTGTTCTGGAGGAAGGCAAAGAGGTGATTTTGTGCCACATGTAAGCTTGGTCTCCTTTGCAAACCAAAATGTAGCATTCCCTTAATGGCAATACCAGTTTTCCAGCTTGCCATTCTTACATACTGCAGTACTAAAGAACATACTTCCTTTCAGTGTGAAAGAATAAAAAGTGCTGGAATCTCAAGCCAAATCATCTTTTCTCCACTTTCCAACCAGCAACCCAAGACTTTCTTCATGCTGAATTAGACACAAATGGAAAAAGTGGAGAGGCCACCTGGATTGTAAATAGCACCATCATTGTACATGAGCAGTGTAGGGCTCTTTGTGTATCCTGCAGGTATAAAAAATGTGTAAGAAAGGACAAAATATATAATGAATCTCACTGAAATGGATGGTTAATATGTGAACATAAAAATTTAGTATAGTGTCACAATATACTAATAAAGAAAATAAAAATATTTATGATTATACTTATGCAGAATACCAGAGATAATGTAGGGATAGAAAAAAAAGTGTTTACACTTCATGTTTTTGCATTCCAGTTTTACATTTTACATGGATAGTTGAATAGTTTATGGTAGGAGAGAAAAGTGAGAGCATGGATAGGAGGAAGAAAGGAAATGACAAACCAAAGGAAAACTGTGGTTAGGAATTTACAGTGTGTGGTTCAATAAGCCCATCAAAGAATGTGCCTGTTCTTTTTCTACTTTAGCTAACCCAAGTAGGTGACTCTGGAAATCTCTCTCCTCTTGCTTTGTTTTTGCTTTTCCCCAGGGAGGACATACAACTGTACAAGTACAGAGGGCTAAAGCACAACTATGTCAACAAGGAAGCAATGCAGGAACAGAAACCTGAATCAATATTCAATCAGACCCTTTAATTATGAGCTCATTTTGTAGTGGTGTAAGTAAATCCTTAATTCTGGAGCAACTTGTACCTAGGGGAAAGGAGTGCAAGAGTCTGTGGTATCCCCATAGACAGCAGCTGATGGGAAGCATGATACAGTGAAGAGAGGTAAAACCTTAACCAGTCTGGAATGCAGAAGTGGAGGTACCCAGGGAGAAGAGAATATGGACCTCAGGAGAAGAAATTATTTTAGGAACATGTGTAGATATATATATAGAGAGAGATTTGACCCATGTTTTTATCCAATAAGAAATTCAGTATAAAAGGAAGTCACTGTGGTAAAGAATGTGAAGTTGTCATCAGGCCACAGAAAATCTCTTCACAAATTCTTTATTTCCACGTTGGAGTTCAGGAGCAGGGGAATGCAAGATCAAACCAGCTCACATGCCGCAACACCTAAAGCAGCCCATTTTAAAAATAGAAATCAGATCTGATCTGTCTTTGGAAGTAAAAAAAGGTATTGTGCAGAAAGTTACAAGAAGTTCTGGATCAGATTATGTGGTCAGCAGCTCAAGTGGCTTAAAATGACCAAAACTCCAGTATAAAAAATTTCTTTCAAAAGACTATTCAGACTGCTCTGGCTATTTGTCTGTGCTCGAGTGGTCACAGCGTGACCAACATCCAGCCCAAAACAGCTGAAATGGAGGACCAGGACAGCCAGCTGTGGGGTGAAACATCACTGTCACTGGAGAGTTAATTACAGTGTGTCAATCAGTGGAAGGTAACACCAAATCACCGACACTGTTCCAAAGAAAAAGACTCCAGGGTGTTCCTGGCTTTGAGCCCACCTTGGTGGGAGCTGTGTCTCTGTCTGGGATGCACACAAGATGTATACACAGGCTTGAAGGAGTAGTTCTTGGGGCTGAACATCTCCTGGGAATCAGGAAAAGCAGAGTGGAGAAGTGGAAGAGGCAGCACCCTGGCAGCTAATAATCAGCATGTTACTCTGCATCTCATAAATCTCCACCAAGTTCATTTATTTTCCTCTGAGAATGAATAACTAATGAGAAGCCTCCTCTTGCCAGTTATTGTAGCACTACACAAAGCGGGTTGGATGTGGAGCTGCTATTAATAGCACTGAACGAGCTGCTAATTGGGCAGTTATGTAATGGCTTTGTTATGAAACCTAGTTGGGTTTGACACCTTCTGTTTGCTAAAAACAACAGTAAAACCCCCATACAAATCCAGGGTTAGCAGTGCGTGACATGAAATAAAGGCTGAATAATTGCCAATGTTTCAAAACTCAAATAGAATTAAAAATAGGGGGGAAAAAATCAATTTGTTTCTCTGAATTCCAGCAGAAGTGAGCTGGAAGCGAATCATTCCACAGATCTGCTGTTCAAAGGGATACTTTAAAGTAACTTTCTTTAATACCTGCCCTGCAAATACTGACAAAAATCCTCCAAGCGACCTGTTTCTGCAACTTGTAAAGGCTCAGAAACTGTTTCTTTTATTTAAAAAAATGTGCTTTGAATGACACAGACAGAACATATTTTAAGGTTAAAGAAGGACCAGAAAGTACCTGTGTGAAACACTCTGGTACAAATCATGCACTAGGATGAGGCACAAATCTCTATTCTTGTAAATGACAATAGATATCCTATACAGTTTGACATTTTTAAAGTAACTTATAAAAAAATTAAGGAGAGAAACAGGTGGAGATGACATTTTGTTCCCTGCTATACAGAAGGAGAGAAGATTGCAGTGCATTAGGAGGGGAGCTTTTATCCAGGGTGGCCCTTTGAAGTGACTCTGTTCCTAGTTACTCTGAAGACTGGACATCCCCGATGCAATCTACAGCCCTTGGGAGCTGCTTCTCCTGGTGAAACCCCGCTACTGTCTCCTCCCTGCTTGTGAGCTGCTTCTCCTCTGGATACACCAAACACAGCAGAGACTGCAAGAAGGATCCCTACAGAGGTTTGTATGTTGTATGTGTGTCATAATATACATGAAATGAAAATTCCTGATAACACTGTGCCAGCTGCTGTTGTTTGATCAGTGTTATCCATAATCTTTTGGTGCTGGGGGAGATCAAAGCTGTCACTTCCAGAAGGAGCCCACAAACCACCCAAAGAACACTTCATCTGTCAGTTTACAAACATCCATCCTCACCTTTGTGCAGAAGTACTGGAATGTGCCTCCAGTTGAGTCACCTCTTACATTTCAGGAAACTGGGCACAGATTCTACACACAGCTCTGCTGAGTTATTTCCCACTGCCTGTCACTTTACATTGTCTAGGGGATGATAAACCCCCTGATTTATCCAGTGTGGTAGATTAGGGAGATTTTATGCCAGTAAAAGAAAACTCTACTGAGTTCCTTCATTACTAAAGTACCCAGAAGAGGCAGCCAAAGGGCTCACGGAGACTGGATGCACAATGTTCCAGCACCACAGTAATTGCAGCCAGCATGCCTAAAAAGCTGTGATAATTTGGGGTTCAGCAAGTGTTGAAAGGAATAAGACTGGAAATTGGGTGGTCCAGATGGTTCCCACATGTATACAGTTAATAATAAAGATCTAGACTCTCTTATCCATTTTATATGTGTGTAAATATGCATATATATATATATATATCTCAATGTGCAGAAATACATATAGACACTGTTTACTTCATTAGGATATTTTGCAAATAATAGAAGCATCTTCTCCTAAAATAACATCAGTGTGCTTGTCTACTCCTACACATGAGCTGAAAGGAGTTTTCTCCTCAGTGCATGTTTTCACTGGTGGTACAGCTTGTTTGTGTTGTTACTGCTTTTCTGCAACCTCACTTGTGAGAGCAGAGGGGGCACTGAGCAGCTCCTTGGAGTGGTAACACTGTTCCATATTTCTGCCCTGGAGGTGCTGAAGGGATCCCATAGAATACAAACTTAGTCACCCATCTTGCTGGAAGACAGAGTTCAAAATTAATCCACAGTCTTATGATTGCTTAATTCTCAGTTATTCTGCATTTATACTGGTATAAATTTATACCATTGCAATACTTCAAAAACTTCTAAAACACTTTAAACATCATCTAAATCTTTATGTGCTGTTTGCATTTTAAAACCCTTAAAATACTTGAAATTGTACTTTAAATTATATTTAAATATGGGAATAATATTTTCCTGTGTCTGATATATTTCTTTTCCTCTGTAATAGTGTTTTTTGCACCCTTTGCATTGCCTGCCTGCAGTGATGGTACATCTGCTACAGCTCCCTGTGTATCCTGCTCATCCTTGTTTTTCCCAAGATAAAGCAGCCCAAGTCTTCTGGTTGGTGAGTGCATGTAACTAATGTGTGTCTGTGTCTGATATATTTCTTTTCCTCTGTAATAGTGTTTTTTGCACCCTTTGCATTGCCTGCCTGCAGTGATGGTACATCTGCTACAGCTCCCTGTGTATCCTGCTCATCCTTGTTTTTCCCAAGATAAAGCAGCCCAAGTCTTCTGGTTGGTGAGTGCATGTAACTAATGTGTGTCTGTGTCTGATATATTTCTTTTCCTCTGTAATAGTGTTTTTTGCACCCTTTGCATTGCCTGCCTGCAGTGATGGTACATCTGCTACAGCTCCCTGTGTATCCTGCTCATCCTTGTTTTTCCCAAGATAAAGCAGCCCAAGTCTTCTGGTTGGTGAGTGCATGTAACTAATGTGTGTCTATTGTCTACTAATATCTGTTACCATTTCCTGCTGGATTGATACGTATTTCCTTTCGTGTGTCAACCACACTTTAATGATCTCTGGCAAATGGTTTTCTAATGGAGAAACTGAGAAGCTACTTCTCTAAAGGGATATTATCCAGGAAATACTGTATTTTTGTTCCCTGTGGATTCTACCAGGTGCTTTTTCTTTTTTAAAAATGGAAAGACCTCCCTGTGATTCAGAATCAAAAAAATTTCTAGATAGAATGAGGAAGGAGCTTTTATCAGCTGAAGGAGATGGTGTTTTTTTTCACTCACCTGACCCAAATGTGAGCCAGAAGCAAACACTTTGCACTTTCATGTGTGTCTGGGGAGGATGTAGACAGAGAATTGATGGGATCCTCTTTAATTTGCTTGATAAACTGAGAATGAATGGTAGAGCTCATTAAGAGCAGCCCTTGGTACCATGAAAGCAGGGGGAGTAAGAGATAGGACATGAAGAAGCGGCTTCAAGTCGCACCAGAGGAGGTTAAGGTTGAATATTAGGAAACTTTTTTGCATGGAAAAGGTTGTCCATCCCTGGCACAGGTTGCCAGGGAAGTGCTGGAGTCACTGTAGAAATTTAAAAGACAAGTAGTTGTGGTGATTAGGGACATGGTTTGGAAGTTGTGCATATCCTTATTCAGTTTTTACTCTTGCCATGAGCACTCTCTGCTGTCTGGGTCAAGAAACCAGCTGCTGCATTTCTCCTTTACTTAGGTTTAAAGCCTCCACAGTGTCACAATTATGTTTTTCTCAAAACACAGCTTCTTCCCAGTCAAAAGTGTCTCATATGCACTGGTTTCTTTAAGATCTTCCCCTTTTCTGATCAAATATTTTGTCTTCAGCCCAGTCTGTCCAAACTTTTGTCATTAAAATATTTCCCTTTTCTCACCCCCATGACCATGTTCCCCTACTTCTAAAATCTCAACACTCACTTATTTCCCCCATAAAATTCCACCCTGCCTTTTTATCAGTTCTGGCTAACGCTGTTACTGCTCCCTCCTCCTGGACAGCCTTTTCATCTCCAGTGCTGGGAATGCCTGTGGATGGGAATTAGGGGATGTTGTTATTAATTTCCTTCTTCAACTTCCTTCATTGAAAGGATGCTCTGAATCTGAAACGTGTGTTAGATGAACTTATTTGGAGTCACCTCCCCCATCTTTTTTAGGAAATGCCTGGAAATGTTTACAGAACACTCACCAAAAGCATTCAGAATGAAGACTCGGCACAATTTCAGTGCTGGCCAGCACATGTGGACTCCTGTGTTTCCTGCTTCCTTTGCAGCCCTGGCAGCCTCTATGGAGTGTGTCAGCCAAGATCATACTTAGTTCCTCACCTTGATGAGATGGAGGTTGTCACAGCCAGCTTTTCCACATGCATATCTTTCTCTTGGCTCTATGTGGCAAGGTAATATTAAAATCAGTCCTACCAGGCCAGGGAAATGCACATATTTCCCAGAGTCTATCACTACCGAACCAAAAGTGTCAAACCCCTGGGAGCTCTGGAAGGAGAACCATTTATCCTTTCTGAGTCAGCCAACACACAGGGTTCAGGATTGGTGCTCAAACTTCCAGAAATCATAGCATCATGGAATCACAGAATGGTTTGTGTTGGAAGGGATGTCAAAGCTCATCTCATTCCAGACTCCTGCCATGGGCAGGGACACCTTCCATAGACCAGGTTGCTCCAAGCCCCAGAAAACATTTAATTCACAGCTTGAAATATCTTTTTTTAGTAATGTTTATATTTCAAATCCATGTCATGAAAGCCAGCGGCAAAAGGTCTTATTCATGGAGTGTTACTGACTCTAATGGCTTGTAAGAAGAATTGTGTAAATAATGGAATATTTTGTTTGCTAAGAATTCATTAAAAATTACTCAGCTCAAAATAATCAGGACAAGTGCATTAAAAAGAAATCACTCTCTTCAAAAGCATTATTTTAAAGGCATATTCTTAATTAAGAATACTTCAAATAAAAAAAAAAGAAGAGAAAATGTATTCTTTAAAATTCTGAGATGAAACTTGAATCCTATCAGAGCATTTCTTGTTTCTTTCCAGTCCAAACAAATTAAAACATCTGTTTTGCTCAACCTGTATTTTTGTCCTTGCCCTGCACAGAAAGATAAAAAAATAAGGCATTAATTTTTCATTTCTTTCTCCCTGTGGTGCTTCCAGAGGCAGGAGTTAAGTGGCCAGCAATGCCTCCCAGCCTGTCAGGAGTGATGCTTTTTTGGGCCAGAGAGAACCTTTGGTCTCCTGCATAGCAGGAGCGTGACAGAATCACTGAGCTATCAAATCAGTTATTCTGCCAACATCTTTCTGGTTCACTGAGGAGTAAATTAATCCCACCTAGGAGTGCTCCAGCAGCAGAGGCAGAGAGAGCACACACACTGCTCTGCTCGGGCAGCAAGGTGCTTGCCAGGAGTGTAAGTCATGGAGAAATAATTCCTTTTCTTTGGGGAACCTTCAAGGATTTACTCTGAGCGCTGACACACACATGGTGGGACAGCAGCAGCGAGGGAGCTTCTCCAGGGGGAGGAAACAACCCCTAGGGCAGGTGCAGCAGCTCCACCGTGGATCTCCACAATCCACCGCAGTCCAGGCATGTCTGGGGCTGGCACCAGCTTTGGGAGTCCGCGTTGGTCAGAAGGTGCTGGTGAGGGAGCTGCTCCAATAGAAGGCATTGGGACAGGCTTCAGGCCACCCTTATCACTTGGAAAGGAGGAGTGGGTCTCTGGCACGATGTCACCAGTCCTTCTGCCCCACACAAGCTTAACATATCAAAGTCCTGCAGCTTCAGTGAGAAAATGAGAGAGGTACAACATGTGGTACAGCAGAGCATTCCACACTGACCTGAAATCTGTGCTTCCAGTTCCAGCTGTTATAATGAACTGCAAACCCATGTATTTTCTGTGTGATTTCTCCCAGCTGATCCTCTTTTTTTTTTTACCCCGTTCTTACATCTTTCCTGGTTTCCACATACATTTTTGATCTTTTCATTGCTTTACTGCAATGATGTACCTCTGACTGCTCCAGTGTTGTCCATTAGTTCCCCCAAGGTAGTAAGTGCTTTGCCCCAGGAATATGTGCAGCCCTGGGAAGGACCAAGATTTCTGTTATGCTCATAAAGTGAGTATTTATTTAAACCCCAGATTATTCAGGTTTTCTGGGCATTTTCTGCCTAGGCCTCTGCTGTAGGTGGCTGTTGAATTGTTCACAAATCAAACATACGTTATTCCTAGCAGGCCTCATAATGAGCAGTACACACAAATGACCTCTTGGAAGCTCTCTTGACTCCTGCAAAACATAAGAAAATTGAAAATCTGTATTTGCAAGGTCAGAAATAAAACAAAAAACCTCACTTGGGCAGTCTAAAAGTAAAGTCATACAAAGCAAAGACCACACTGAATAACAAACCCTTAAATACAATTTCCTTTGCCACAATAAATGTTTCAGTATAAAGTTGAATATACAATTCATTCCACTTAGCTGTAATATTTTGTTAAACTCCAGGAATTTTAAGTGAACACTTCAGTTTCTTACAGGCTTGAACTGCTCTCTTGAAAATCTTTCGGAGAAGAAAAATGTGCCCTGGGATGGCTTTTAAGCATTTTTTGTTGTTGTTGTTGTTGAGATCTGATCTCTTCTTCAACAACAGATGAATTGTTTCTGTGGCCTTAATAGAAATCTGGAGCTCTACCCAACATCTAGAATTTCACCTCATGGACCAGATCCTTGGCTGCCATCCTGCCTGCTTTGGTCTGCTCAGGAGGAATTTGGGGAATATACGGGATGTTTAAACGGCACCTACAAATTAATATTGTCTTTCAGCTCAAGAGGGAACTGCAATTAAGACATGATTGTTATAATGAGAAAAAACCCTCTCAGCTGAAGTGTTTCCAACCTACTCATCACTTCCCTAGTGTTTCTCTTACAGAAATTCATCTAGTCCTGTGATATTGATCTTGTAAACAAATACTTTCCTTCCTTACTTCCTATGATAAAATTCATGCTTGATATTTCTCTAGGAACTCCTTGGCCCCTTTTTGGATCACTCATTCTTATCATGACTTTAAAAAAAACACAAGAACATCAACAAGAAAGTGAATCAAAATTGAATTTAATATTTTCTTCTGAATTTTTAAAAATTCAATAATAACTGTATGGCACAGCAGTAGCAGATACTTGGGCATTCAAATGCTTGTTCTCAGAATATACCATTAGGGAAAAAGTGACGTAGTGCCAGGGGAATATGTTTCATTTTCTCATGTCTCTGTACATCTGGATAAGGAACCTGGAAGACAACTCCCCTTAAATCCAAACATCAGCCCACCCTGGGTGTTCAGCACTGTTGATTGTATCCTTTATGGAGATATTATACAAAAGGACGCACAACTGACACGTTACTTTTCTGTTTGAGGGGATTTGGAAATATGCTGCTGTTTGGAGTACTTGTAATGTGCATTCACTTCACGGATGTGGGAATAGATCCATCCTTGCTGGTCTAAATTGAAACATCCTCCAGTCTCTCTGTGCTGGCACTGCTGCACAGTGTGTTTCCCTGGAGAGGAACTGATGGAGTAAATGCTTTGTACTTGCTCACGAGTTACAAAGTCTCTTTGCTGCCACCTTTATGTCATGAATTCAGTGTGTTTGTACGAGGCACAGCTGCCTCACCTGGAGGAAAATTACCTTCCTGTGTAGGCTCTGGCATTCCTGTTGTACATTCACGTTCCTTTGGGGAAGGGTTGACAGGTTTCAACTCTTCATGCGAGACCACAGCTCTAGATGCTGATTCTGGAAACTCCAGAGGTTTTAATGTAAAGCCCTTTGTGGGTGTGTTTTTTGCGTCTGTCTTCTCACCTACCAAAATGGGGCTGGAGACGCTCCACGCTACTTTATGTAGTGAAGCTCTGCTTGTAACCAAGTCGCTGCTTAAAGCTCTGTGCGGATGTGGGTTTAACTCTTTGCTTGGCTCACCACCGCTTAATTGATCAGAAAGGAACAAAAGTAATTCAGGTTTATCAAAAAGGATCAAATGCCCTTTGGGTGGCCTGGTGATCCTCCCGTTCCGAGTTCAGTGCCTGCCAGAGCTCAAGGAGCATTTGACGCTGCTTGAGTGGGATTTTGGAGGTGTCCTGTGCAGGGCCAGTAGTAGGGCTTTGATAATCCTTGTGGGTCCCTTCCAACTCAGGGTATTCTGTGGAAGAGACCGAGACAGCTGTTTGCTGTGACATCTCACACGTGTCACCAGCCCTTCCCGGCGTTATTCCACGTCCTGGCGGTGGCTTCCCGCGGGATGAATCCCGGGGTGGGTGGCACGCCGGGGCTGTTCCCCCGCGGCGGGGCGGGGCGGGGCGGTGCTGGGCTGGCTGTGGGGGTGCCTCCCGCGGG
>VXBI01011604.1:540382-583170 GCA_013397375.1 Toxostoma redivivum
GCGGAAAGTAAGGACAGAACGGGGATTGAAGGCCCCGGGGGCTGTGAGGGTCGGTGCGGGAGCCCTGAGGGGAGCCGCGCCCGGGACCCCCTCACCTCTGCTGAGGGCCCCGCGGGAGCGCCCGGGCTCCAGCCCTATGGCCCCGAGGCGGCGAGGGGCTCCGGGCGGGGGGCGGGGCACTGCCCTCAACCCCCCGTGCCGCTATTTATTGTTATTTATTATTTATTGTTATTTTTAGCTCTTAGGTTGTCGCGGGGTGAACGTCCCGGTCCGTAAGGGGCGGCGGAGCGCGGCGGGCGCCCCCCGGCGGCGGGGCGGGAGGCGCAGCCCTAAGCGCCATGTTGGCTGTCTCTTCCCCCGGTGTCGCCGCCGAGGGGGACACGGCCACCGCCGCCCTGTGTTCCCCCGCGGTGTGCCGGCAGGGACGCGGTGAAAGCCCGCTCGCCCTCCCTCCACCGCAGCTAGCAGGGCTGGTCACACGGCTTCTACCCCGCAGAGCTCACTGTTCAGCTGAATAAAATCAATGCTGACCGTCCCTGTCAGAAAATCAGAAAATCTTTTATTTTTTTTTTTTTTTTTAATTCTGCCGACATCACCCCCCTCCGTGCTGCCCGTTAGCTGGTAATGGCAGTGGAGTGTTTCACTTGGACTGACGCTTTGCCCGGTTTTGGTTTCCAGAGGGGCGTTCTCCGTCGTGAGGAGATGTATGAAAATCACCACAGGACAAGAGTACGCTGCCAAAATTATCAACACCAAAAAGCTTTCAGCTAGGGGTGGGTATATTTTAATCTGATGTTTATGGTGCCTCCTCCCTGTTTCTTGTGTTCGTGTGCTAAGCATTAGGAAATGATAAAAATAGCTGAATGTTTTAACAGATTTTTAAGAACAATTTTAATTATTATTTCCTTGGTTTGAATTTTTTTCCCTTGATTCCTTTTTTTCCTATGTTAAATGTTTCATGGATTGACTGCATGCAAGTCAGAGGTTGCTGTAAAGCATTTCAAGAAAAGATGTTCAAAAACTAAAATCTAACATAATGCAGTCTCTTTGTTTTTGAATCTAAGTAATTTAAGTTAGGAGCATTTTGCAAGTTTTGTTTTTTGGTTTTTTTTTTTTTTTGTGAGAGGATGGTCAATAATAAGTTTCCATTGCAGATTTTATTTTAAACATTATAGCTTCGCTAAATTATGTGCTCCCATTGCATTTAAACATGCATATTCGGGCCTATCTGACTAAAGTGAACGAGGAAAAATGTACTTTTACCTCAGATTAAACTTTTTTGATAGAAGAAAATTATGATATGGAAGAAAACCATGTTTTGAGATGACCACTGTGCAGAAAGTCGCTGATGAAGTGGTGAGGAGTGTTACTGTTACAAGGCTGCTGCACAGCTTGTTTCTGCCTTGCCTCTGATGTGTGTGTTTCCAGCAGCTTGTCAGCAGTAGCAGGCGGGTTGTTATGATACATTGTAGGTAAATATACACATGGTGTGGGCTGTTGTGGAAAGGGAGTCTTAGCGGTGCCGTGTCAATTGCTCGTTAATTCCCAGCTGGAGTGCCTGTGTCCCGGTGTCAGGGATTAGGGATCACTCACCCTTAACGTTATCTGTGTTTCTGTGCGAGTTTCTAAAGAACACGGGAGTGGATAAGCCAACAGTGTCAGACCCTAAATGTGTTTGTGGCTGGTCTGCTTCTGGCCCAAAGGAGTCACTGCAGGTAAATGGCAGCTTCAAGGCATTGAATTTAAACATAAAACATTGCATAGGACAACATGGCAAGTTCTGATAACATCCTGCTCTCTAATAAAGATCTTTCAAAACTTGTTACTTGTGGTTGGTGTAAGTTGTGTGAAAATTTGCCTTTTGTTGTGTATTTAAGTCTTCTCACTCTCACTGCAAGATGATTTTTCCTTTATTTTTGACATGTTGCTTAATTTTTTTGTTACAGTTACAGGCTTGAAGGTAGGTTAAGAAATTTATAATACTTGAGATAAATATTTTCACAAGGTTGCTTTAAACAAGTTTGTTTTTATTGTTTAGCACACTAATGTGATCTGTTGAATTTTGATGCTTAAAATAAAATACTCGGTGTGATTTCCTAGATCTGAGTAATTTTCGGTTGAGAAGCCATAACAAGGTCATTATCAGGTTACTGCTAACAGGTGCTGAACCATGTGCCAGTAGCCAGGTTACCAAGTGCTGTGGGTTAATTGGGTGATGAGGTAGATCCTGGAATGCTAGGCTAAATGAAGAAAAACTGCATCTTCCTAATTGCTCATCATTTGGATTGCACTGGATTTCAAGCTGTAATTTTTGTGTTTTGTTGTTGGTCCTTGATGTGCTCTGTTAAGGAGTGGAGGCACATTTGGGAGAATTTGGCTCAAAAAATGGAATAAGGCAAATTTCACACAGATTTTTCTATGAGTTCAACCCGTAAAGGAAGGGGTTGCACTTGAAAGCTGAGCTGTGGAATATCCTTTTGAATCACAACATACATGGTGCCTGTCCATGAATGCAGGCAATGCCTTCCCATTTCTTTTTTCAGACATCTCAAAAATAATTGCAGTTTTTCACTTGCTGTGTTGTTTTTTGTGGAGGTTGTTTTGGGTTTTAGCACTTGGAAATCTACTAAGCAGTTTCTGAAGAGCAAGTTTCTTGGAGAAATCTTTAGATTCTTCTGAGGCAATTTTTTAATTGAGGAAAGGTGCACTTGAATGGCACTTGTGGTGCAAAAAAACTAAACGTGAAAAAGCCTCAAACTGTGATGCTTTCTCCTGGCTGATATTGGGGATGGAGTTTATGATTCAAGTGCTGCTTTTAGTTCTGAATTTGGTTCTACTCCATCTGAGCTGCTGTATGAGGAGATTGCAGTTCACTTCTGTGTGTCAGACCTACTGAAATACCCATTCCAGGGTAAATCATTGGGTCAGCTTTATCTGTGAGCAGAGTTAAGAGGAAATGTGTCCTCTTGGATTGGAAATGTGTTCCTTGTCTAGTGCCTGCTTCCCTTGAAGTCTTTAAAATAAAATGTCAAATTTGTGCCTTTTTGTTTCCCACACCTGGATGAGAGCAGTTTCAGTGTGTGAATGAAGGAGTCAAGACTTGCAAGACTAAATGAAATTTCCTTAAAGTAGTTTTGAAATTAGAAATTATTTAAGTGGCTTCAGCCCAGTCAGAGCAATAGTTCTCTTTTTTCCCCTCTTCAGCCACAGATGTTATCGGAGATTTATCCAAATTCTTACTTTAGTAGTCTTTGTAAATCTGATCAGCTAATGCCAGTGAAAGTGTGTTCCCATCAGTGTCCATGTATAGTTACAGGGAAATTTCAGGCAAATTGCCTGTGTGCAGAGGCATGGGCTTTGGCTGGAATTTGGAGGGGAAAAGGAAGCTGTGCTCCCTATTCTGGCAGAAGGAGCCTTGGCACTCTCGAATTGATGGTCAGTTCCTTACAGAATTCCAATTCCATTATTTTCTAATTTTAGTAGAAGAAGTAATAAATATTTGCCGTTTGAATCTATTTCAGTACAGCAAAAATGCTTTTTCCTGTTATAGTTACATATATTCTGTTTTTCAAGCATACTTAAGGTGTTCTGGTGTTTAAGTCACCTGGAGCATTGAACTGATACTAGAATATTCACAGCTAGTTTTGTATCAATAGAGTATGTTCTTGCACAAGGTGATTATGCTGCTGATTGTAGAAAAGGAAGGGCATAAAAAGGTGTGTTACCTTTCTAAAATCGAGTGTGGCAATGAATAAGCACTCAGAAAACAAGAATAAAGTGAAGAATGTGTGTTTGCTGGTTCTGGGTTCTGTATGGTTTCACCTAGTCAAGTCTTTAGTATTTCCTTACTATTCAGTAAGGGCTTGGGCTGTTGTGTGCTGTTTTTCATGTGTAGAAACGCATGCAGATAAAAGTGAACTTCTGTGAAGTGACTTCTTCCATGTCTCTTCCAAATACTAAATCTTAAGCAGATTGTCTGTTTCTTTTTGCCAGTATCTCTACATCTTTTTCTTTCTCTTTTGAGAGTCTTCTAGCTTTGATCCAAATTTATTTCACATAAACAGTCCCATTTTCTTAAAAGGTTTAGCCCTCATTTTCTATCTGCAAAAATAATAAAAAAAAATAGGTAAGAGTTTGCTTTTCTGATTGTCCTTGACAAGGTGAATCACTGCTAGATTTTCACTGGGTGTCCCTATTGGCAGTAACTCCTGTTGGCAGTTTCTGGTGGCCGGAAGTGCCGTGCCTTCAGTGCAATGTGATGATGTCCATGGGAGGAGGAGGATGTCCCAGTCCCTTTGATTTTTCTGGGGAGCTTATGCCAAAAGCTGGGCACACCTCTGCCAGCACTTGGGCTGCTGCAGCAGAGCTATGAGGGCTTTGTTTATGAGCATATGTGCTACAAGGAGTAATGTGAGAGTCAGCTGGAGGTTTTTGCTGCTCCCTGAAAAGCTCTTGAGAACTTTCAGGGACCATCCATTCCATTAGCTTCAAGCTTTGGAGGTGTCACTGGTTATTTATCTTCCTTCTTAGCAGGAAGTTGCCCAAATCTTTTTCCGTGTTTCTATTGTTCTTTTCAATGAGCTGGTGGTGCCTGCAGGTGCATGGCACAGCCAGAGGGGCTGGAACGATGGCACTCACCTGCAGCCAGCTCCAATGGGTGCAGAAGCTGTGAACCCCACCCTGTGGGAAAAGCATTTTGTGCACTATTGAGTAATTGGGCTGTGGGAAGAGTGTTTCAGCATCTACAGCTCTCCAAGTAGGGCACCTCATGATCCCTAAATTGATTTAAAATACATTAGGGACATGAATGAAATGGGAAGCGTATATAGGGGTAGTATTTTTCAGTACAGCTTTTCGTGACACAGAGATAGATGTTTTTGATGTGTCACTAGACTAACATTTCCTTTAGTCAGGTAGCTTGTGTCAGTCCGTGCCAGATGTTGTACAGGAAGGCAAGCTCTAATAAGGCTTCCAGTGCTCCATAGGAGGAGAAAATAATTCTTTCTAATCTAGCTCAAGATCTGAAGCTTAATCTCTGAAGCACACACTTACCTGTGCCAGTTTATTACAACACATGTATTTTTAAAGCTAAATTCTGTTCTTACGCACACGTGACGTTACTCCCACAGAGACAGGACTATCCTTCAGGGCATTCAGTTGTCAGTGAGACAGATTGTGTCTTTGTGAGGACAAGATTTAAGCATGGGATTTTAGTGGTTTTCTTCCATGTCTTGCTGTAGTCTTGTTTCTCTGGTTAATTGCTTGTCATGAAGAGTGTTTTTAAAACTGTTTTTCTCTGGTTTGTAAGAAGGCTCACCTGGTAACATGCAGTCACCCTTTTTTACATTTGTTCTCTATGTTTGTGTTCAGCTCAGTCATGGCTTTCTTTTCAGTTTGACATCGTTGTAACACAACACACTCATTTGAATGTTTATCTGCAAGTATTTGTTTAATTGCAAATTACCGTAATTTAGCAGGCTACTGGTTCTGTTGAAATTGACTCCATTCAGACAGCTGAGGCTAGTAGGGGGAGAAGAGTGTTATTAAAAAAAAAGCTCAAAAGGGATTTTTGGTTAGGTGCTCTGTTTTGTGAATGTTTGGGGCTTTGAATTCTGTTTTGGTTTTAGCATTTATTCTGTTCTGGTGTTAGTGAAAACCTCAAGAGCTTTCATATGCCAGTGAGGATGAGGACTTTGAAACTCTGTGATGAGCGTTGGTTGGTAATAATTTATTCTAACAGTTAAACTAGATTTGAAAGAAGTGTCCTGTCAGTTCATAGTTAAATTATTCATGACAGATGCTGATTTTAATAATGTCATTCTGGAGTTTTTGCAAAAGAGTTATTTATTTTCTCCATTATGACTGGAATGTCTCTTAGAATGGCACGGAGAGTAAAAAGGTGTTTGCATCATCTGTCAGCTCAGTTTCAGCAAGCTCATTAGGGGAAGGGAGGGAAATGCACCTGAAAGGGGATTATTGGGGATGTATTTCCTTCAGTCTCCACGCATTTTCTGTCAGAAGTTACACATTTTGGCACTGATTCGTGCTCTCGTTCTCTTTCTGCAAAGTGAAGACTTAGCTGCACATTAGAACAGCTCTACTTGGGGGATTGCTTCTGTGGGAAGGGAGAACTTAAGATGCAGGGGAAAGTGCAAACTGAATTCCTTTCCTGAGCTTGCACATACCTGATACTGAAATAGGGATGTGTTCTGTCCCTCCTGGCCTGAGAAAGAGTTTGGCTGAGTTGAAATGGTACTTCTGAATGAAAGGTTTGGGTCAAATACAAAAATAAGGCAATGAACACTATGGTCAATGCTTTGCATCTGTTGTAGATTGGCTCTATTTGTTTGCACGTAATGCCATGCATAGAAAATATTGGGTTTTGGGAAGCCACAGGCCTGCTCAGGTGTTTGTGACTTGAATCTGACCTCTCTGACAGCCAGGTAGAAGTACACTTGTTTCCTGAAAGGACTGAGATTAGGCACAGACCAACCCCCTAGAAATCCAATTTCAAAACCTAACTAAACAGTGGAAGTGAAATGTGAAAATCCTGTCACATGTAGGCATGTATTGGTTCAAATGCTAAACATTTATGCACCTTCTCAGATTGTGATTAGGGGTATGGGAAGTCATCTCTGCTATGTTTATTCACACTTGTGTGATTCCACGGTCTGGTTTGGGGTTTAACCTGAATTTTTTTTTTTTTCTTACATAATTGAAGAATGTCTTATCTGAGAGACTGGAATAAAAGTCAGTGAAATATTTTGCTTTGTGAATGTATGTACTGCCAAAATAGTGCTTTTCATGTGTCTGTCCTTCACTTGACCTTCTAGGAAATATAGGCCAGGGTGTTTGACATGTCCAGCTTCCTCCTTCATACACATATATTGCACATTTGTCAAATGCTTTATGAGGATATTGTGGGCTTTTGGGAGCTCACATGAGAAATATAACTTCCTCTGTGCTTTGAGAAAGGTTACTAGAGAACAAAACCCTAACTTAACAGTGGCAGTTCCTCTGTTTAATTCCTTATTAAAAATAATTGTGCTTTGAATTTGAAGAAACATCTGCTCTGTTGTGGAGAGGCACAGGAGTCCAATCTGTCTGTTTATTCCTTGGATGTATTGAGCTTGTGTACATCTTGGAGTGCATATTTGTGCAAACTCCTCATCCGTTTAATCCTTGTATTATAAGAAATGTCTTGTGCATGGTATCAGGGAGGGTGGAGAATTTGTGTGACATGGGGTTGCTATTTTCTTCCAGGGAGACAGTTTGTGCTGTTACCCAGTGTCATATTCTAGGTTGTTGTTGGCTTGTTTTGAAATTCATTTGAGTTGTTTGAATTGGAGAATTCACTTTTGAGCTTTGCAGTCCTGATAATTTCTGTGGCATCTGATCAGAAGCTGCTGGATGTATTCTGCTGTACTGAGGGATTACTTAATTCCTCTTGAATCTGTACTTCTGGATGCCACTAGACAGAAGCAGTAGCTGTCAGAAAAGCCAGGGAGGGGCAACTTTTGTGAATTTGCACAGGTGTCTTATCCCTGATGGAGCTTCTTTTCTGATCCAGGGCCTCTTTAGTAGGAAGTGTAAGTGGTGCTACAGCATATATTTGTTTTTTCTAATTAGATTTTTCAGCTTAGAAAATGATAGGTAATGTGCTGAGCAAACTATTACAGAGATATTAGTGCAGTTATTGGTTTAAATGGATTGTATTTGGTGAAAAGGAACTTTGCCTACCTGGTGGTTTGAGGGAGCTTCTGTTACATGAATTCCTGACCTTTCATCAATACTTTCTAAGTATTTCACAGGAAAATTTGAGAGTAGAACATGCAGACTTAATTAAAAATTCAAAAAACAATCCCAACCTCTCAAAAGTAACAAAGAAGTTTTTCATAATTAGAAATGTGATGTTGTGGATATTTGCTGGTTGCGATGAAGCAGTTTATCTTGTGATGAGAGGCTTTTAAAAAAATTTTTACCAGTAACCAAGAATTTATCACTGCTACATGTATAGAGTTAAAATCCTGGTGATGCTTTCCAAGAGAGCTGTCTGGCATCCATAAAACCAGAATTAATTTAGGTTTGGCAGTCACTTTCAGCTTGAATATAGAGTGTGCTTGTATATGTTCACAACTGGTTGTGGGGTTTCTTTTGTTCAGCTACAGCCAAATCAGTCATTTTGGGCTGTTGTTTGGACAGTCTCTCCCACTGTCCCACATGTGCTCTTAGAGAGTTGGTTCTCTTTACTGTGCAGCAGTTGTGACTCTGCTGTTGGTAGTGCTGTGGAAAGCAGGGTTATCACCTTCCGCTGGATGGAGAACTTGACCTAAACCCATCTTTAGCCAGAGGTTATGATGTGCAGAATTAAAAACTTTAGAATCTATATTATAATATTTTTTAAAAAAATATATGATCTAAGTGTTTGCTGGCTTGAGTGAGCAGCTGCATGAATTTGGACAGATGTGTGTTGAGCAATGTGTAGAGCTAGGGCAGTTGGCTCTGGGTTGTGTGTGTGGTCTGCAGGCAGGTTTAGCCCTGCTGAACAACCCGTGAGCCCCTTGGCCTCCAGCTGGCAGTGCCCTCACCTGGGAAACCCTAATTAATTTGCCCAGCATTCCTGGCACTCCCTGGGTCACGTGGCACAGAGCAGGCTCCGGGCCCTGCGCTCCAGGGAGCAGTGCACCCTGCCCAGCTGGGAACACTGACAAGCCGTCATGCAAGTGCCAAGGGTAGCACACCTCTGCTGTCAAGTTTCATCATCTCAGCACGTGATGGGGAGAGAACAGCAAACTTGAAACTTCGAAGCTCATATTTGCAGGCAGCAATTTACTGCCTGTGATTTCAGAACTTTGTTCCTGATTTAATTGTAGTTGGGAACTGCTTGCTTGTAAATTTTCCACAATGTGAATGCAAGTGTTGCAGCAAGTCACGTTGCATATTCATGTAGCTGCACAAACAGATGGGGTTCCTACATAAAATCCATATTTGACAATCTGATGGGATTTGCCAAGGCTTAGCCTTCATTTAAATTATAACCTCTTGGAGAGATAGGTTTGTGATTTAATGAGTCAAGAGAGGCCTTCAGGTTATTTGTATTGCATGGCAGTTTCCAAGCCAGTGCTTAAGTGTGATTTTGGTTTGGGAGACTTCTTGTAGGAATGGTTTTAATGGGCTATTGCTCATTTGAACAGGTACTTGCCAAATTCAGAGATTTCTCTTGAAACCTTATTCATTTGTCTGTTGTTCATGTCTTGCGGAAAGTGAAGATGTATGTACACTTATAGTGTGGTATAATATGGACAGACTGCTGCTGCTGTGGTGCTGTCTTGCAGGGAGGATTTTTTTCTGTAGGGCAGGTGACCTTTGGTTTCCCTCAGGGCAGCTCCGGGTGCTGCTGAACTTTGGTTAATAAAACACACTTAAAGACTTGCTTTACACCTTTTTTTTTTTTAAATAGGAAAATATCACTAATGTTAAGTGTCTCCAAGATGCAAGTAAGAATCAGTGCAGAAACCTTCAAAAACTACCTTTTCCCATTATTTATTAAATGCTATAGTTATAAAAATGAAAAGCTCTTAATGTTTTTTAAAAAGTACTGAGTCTCCTGCTTTTAAAATAAAACCTCCTTGGGTGTAAGGTAGCTTCCTACTCCTTGCGTTGCTGGTCGTGGCATAAACCCCCCCCTCCTTTTTTCACTAATTTTTAGTATCACTGCTCCAAATGGGAGAGAGAGGGAAAAAAACAGGTTTTCTGTCATATTTTTCTATCTTTTCATGGCGCTTTGATGGTATTCATCATTTATACTCAGTGAACTTTGACATGTTGAAAACCTTTCTAGTTGCTCTCTCTTTCAGTCAAAGCCTCTTGGTACTCTTTTAATGTGGGGGCAGTGTGAGATTGATTGCAAAGTGCTGGATGGTGCTGGTGGTGGATAGAAGAGCTTCCAAAGCCTGGTGACATTTCTTTTTATACCTGTAGCACTCCATGGTCTTTGATGGCTGTTGCATTTTGGGGGAGAAAGAAGAGGAAAAAGAGGCCACAAGTTCAGTGCTCTGTGTGTGTGCACGTGCACACATGAGGTGCAGAAGATCTGGCAGACTCTGTGTACCCAGGCAGCTTGTTTGCTGTAGGGAAGTGATTCATGCTGAACGATCTGTTAACTTTGAGTCCTTTTACTTATAATGAAGGCAGGAATTAATGTCTTTAAATTTTTATTTATTTGTGTTAAGCATGATTTATCTCTCTAAATGAAGTAATAAATTGCTTTCATTGCCATGTTAATCAAAACATGTAGTGAGATGAATTTTCCCAGAGCAGAAGTTGCTTATGTGTGGTCCATCCCCTGTGCTTGGAGCTGTGTTTAGTATTACAGATGTTGTGGGTACCAGATCAGTGACACAGCTCAGCCTTTCAGGCTCACAGTAGGAGGCTCAGTATCTTGGAAATGCTTTGAGGAAACCCAAAACAAGAGGACAAGTACTCATGAATTACATGCTTTTCCAGTCTTTAGTAGGTGCAGATTTTATTAAGTTTCAAAGTATTGAATTGAATTTAATGTTCTGTCTGCGTTTTTCAAAATAGTTATATTTTGGTCTCAGTGTGTTCTTGTAGCCATGTAAATCTCACAGCTGTTACATCCCAACATTGAGACTCCTAAAAGCGCAAGATATTTGGGAAAGAATGGGGGTTTTTGTCCTTTAAATATGATTCATTCACCTCCATCACCTTTAAATATTATTGATTCCTCTGTTGCAAACTGTCTTCTTGTTTACATTGTTTTGAGGGATAAGGATACCAATACTCAAAGCAAAGTCAAGTTCCGAGTCATGTTTTGGTTGTCAGTGGTCTGCTCTTTGTTATATGAAGCAGGAAAACCAGGTGCAGTAAAACTGAACTTTTGCACTTCCAAATCACGTTCATCTGCTGTCGGACTTCTGCAGGATAAGACAACATCTGAGCATTTATCACCTGGAGCTGGCCTTCAGTGAAAGTTAGGAAATGAAATTCAAGTGTATTCAAGGCAAAGTTGAGTCCTTCAACAGAATAATCTGCTTCAGTAATCAAGATCTATCTTAAAATTAACTGGAGAGGTGAGTGGGTGGGTTATTTTTGCTTTATTGAAGACAGAATTTAGTACTGTCCTCTTTTCCTTCAGAGACTTTTCTGATTTACAGCCCAGATTTACTCATGGACAGCATTTGTTGTCTGTGCCTCTACTGTCCTTCAGAGAAGGCTTCATCTTTCATCAGTGTATTTACCAAGTACCATCTTATTCTCATTATTTTATCTACCAGCCACCTTCCCTTAGCTTCCTCCTGTGTGACAGACTTGCCATTATTGTGGCCATTCTTCTTATGCATCCTACAAGCCAATTCACTTATTCATATGTGGGTATTTGGAGTGGGGAATTGGAATTGACCAGAAAAAAACCACTAGGGGAAGTTGTCTGAGTATCTTTGGTATGGCTGGTGTCTTGATGGGAGAGTCTTGTCTGGTGAATTCCAGTGTTTATTTACAGATTGATTTGTTTAATTCTGAGGCTGATACCGAAGGAACTCATTTAGTAATTTTCACTTAGCTTGGCCATTCATCACTAGTTTTCCTGTCACCTCTTTTACCAGTTGGCTACCAATTTCAAAGCTAGTTTGGAAATCTCATGTTTACTCATCCCCAGATGCCTTATTGTCATTGTTTCTGCATCCTAAACATTGGAGCCTTGCAGGAGGCTTTGATCCCTGTCTGGAAAAATTCCCTGGATTACTGTTTTAGAGGACTCGCTGTACCCTAGCAGTAACTGATAGGCCAAGATGTAGGTAGCTGCAGGGCTTTGTGTGGAGTTGGTCAGTTCCTGCATATTGACACCTAAGTTCAAACCCATTTCTTCCCATCACAGCAATGTTGTGCAGTGCTTGACACAGGAGCTTTCTATAGCCTGCTCTTACTGTCGCCTCTGTGCAAGGTCGAGTGGAAGCTGCTGTGAAAATAGCTCCGTGAAACAAAGCTAAATTAGGAAGAGTTGCTGTTGAGTGTTGACTTGTCTCTGCAACCACAGATGCTCATCTAGTCGACAAAATGGCTAAAGAAACAGAAAATTGTGTAAGCACACTAAGGGCTGCATAGTTCATTGTTTCAAGTTCTATTGATTCACACACTAAATAAACTGAAACACTTTCAAAATGTTATTAATTGTTGTTGACTGGTTCAGTCAATAAGATGCAGTGTGGAAAAATGCCTGACCAGCTCAATAGGGATTTTGAGGGTTTTCCCCATTGCTTTGCATGGCTATTTCTTTTTCTTCTTGTTGTTTTTGTTTGTTTTCCATCTTAGAGATACTTTTCCTTCATGTTTCTCAAACTGCAGCTTATGGGCAGCTAATATTTCACAAAGCTGTGGCAGTGGACAGCAGAAACTTCCTGAACAGGGAAAGTGCATAATGTCCTGGTGCCTTGAGCTGTGTTTGTAGAGTTTTGTGAGGAAACTGTGGCAGGTGCCAGTGACTGTGCTGGTAGGAGGGGTTGCATAGGAGGACTTGGATGCTGCTTGTCCCAGGTTTGAAGTCTTGAACATGGGGAGTGTGGTTTGGATTTTTTTTTTTCAACGAACAAGTTCATTCTCATGATACCAAGTCTCTACAATCTGACCTTGAAACTGAGGTGACTTGACGTAAACCACCAGTGGTTGGGTGTTGAGCAATAACATAAATGTGACAAGTAATGTGCTGAGCCTGTACCAAGAGCTGTGAGTACCCATGACATCAGCATCTGGGCTTGCATCTGTCAGGTTTTCTTTCCTACAGCAGAGAATAGACATTTTTATTAAAAATTACGTGAAATAGGTTTTGAAATAAAATTTTTTATTAGTAGTAAACAATAAAGTTCCACATAAAGGCACATGCTTTGCCTGTAAGGCATAAATTTTTTAAAAATACCGAGTTCTGTTATTATAAATATGGAAGATATGTATTTCAATTAGAGGAGCATCAAGTTCCTTACTCTTGTAAATACTTAGGTTGATTGACTGATTTAACTTTTTAAAGGGGAAGCATGTCCCATGATGTTGATTTTAATGAATCTTAATAAGGAACAATGAAAAACTGATGGTACGGAGATTACAAACCAGAACAACCAAAAAACTCCAATTACTTTTAGTGAAGTGTTTTGGCTGAGATTGTCCCTGCATCCTGTCTGACTCAGATAATCCTCATTCAGGGGAAGAAGGGAAGATCTCCACAAGGAGAGCAATGTTCCCTTGTAGGACATGTTACAAGTTGCAAGAGTTAGTTTTACAGAAACGTGGGGAAAAAAGAGAAAACAGCTTATTTGCAGTATTGAAATCCAAACTGGAGGTGTGAAACACATCGTGATAATTCAGAATTAGCGCTGCCCCAGTCAGTAAGTTCTGCAATCATACAAGTTAACATTTATATTGTCAGATTTAACATCAGTGGAAGCAGATGTATATTCTTGACATCTCTTTAGTATTCATCAGACTATGCAAGTTCTAGATGAAAAATTGGATTATGGGAATGAGAACAGAACTACATACCTAATGCTACAATGGTGTTCCTCTCAAATCTTAGTAACGTGCCACATCTCAGATACCTGGAGTTCACCCACTTGCATCTGTATTTCATAAACAGAGTTAATGAACAATCTCAAAGATTATTGGAAAAGCATTTTTTAAATTTCCCCTCAATTATATTATTTAAATTCAATGTCAGAATGATGTATACAACACCTATCTGAATTACTTGAAGTGGCTCTGAAATAAGATGCCAAACCCCAAATAATTATTTTACTAAGCAGAGATTATCAGCTCCTTCTGCCATGTTAATACTAATATTACCCAGATTTTTTTTTTGTGATACTATGATAGATAGCTATATAAAATTATTGCTGAGTTTTGGGTAATTACACACTAAACCTGTTTCTGGACTTGCATGCTCAGGTGCACAGAAAACTGGAGTTTGCATTTGATGTTTATGTTTTTGAAGGATTCCCCTGCCCTTCCATTTTTTTAAAAAATGGATTTTTTCTTTGCCCAGAAACGAGGGTTTGAAGGACCCATCCAAATGCTATGCATATAGACTTGGTCTGAGAGCTCTGTAGAGGATGTTTAGGCTCATGTGCTTTATTTTGCATCTCTCAGGAAATGCCACTCGTGGGCAATAATTTTATTCCACTGCTGTAACCTGATCATGTTTAGTCTGGCACCTGTATCCTTAGCAACTTCTGGGTGGATAATAGAGGGATGTGGATGGTGTCCATATCTGTGCCATTCATGTATCCTTTTCGTGCACACTTTCTCCAGCAACTTTAAGCTGTTAAGGAGCTCCTGCTTTGAGAGCCATTGTTCTCAGGCTGATGCTTGGGAAGGTTTATAAAATAGACATCTCAGTGGCATGTGTAGGTTTTTTGGGGTTTTTTGTTTTTTTTTTTTTTTTTTTTTTTTTTGTGGTTGGGGTTTTGGTGGGTTTTGTCTGTTTCTCTTTTGCAATTGCTACATCCTGTCTCTGAGATGGGGTCCTCATGACCTCATTACAAGGTAATCTATTTTAGACTCTGTCCCTTTTGCTTGAAGTGTGCTTGTTTTTCTTTTCTGTGTTATGTGTCTATTCAGTATAAAAGAAACTCTTGCAGTTAAAATGTTAGAAACTCCTCTTTTAAAATGCATACTGTTTTCAATTGAATGTGTTTAGGTTTTTGGATATATTCAATTGTGGCATACATTTTGACCAAAATATTTTAAGGAATTTTTGAAGGTTACTCATTTTCATGTGAATGTTTACCCATACCTACGAGAAATCCATTCTGCTTCAGTTGTAGTTCAGCTTTCTGAATTTCAGTTATAATCCATCTATAATAATGTAAAAATAATATGTGAGATGCCAGCTGTGGTCTCTTGCTGTAACAGGGGCTCATTGTCTGAGCATGCACTGCCTGCCAGATAGAAGAGTAGAAGCAGCATTGGCATGGTGCAGAGTGAATTTCATGGATACCAAGAGAGAAGACTTCATGATTATTTTAACGGACAAAAACTGGAAGGTCAAAAAACCTGATGATTATGTTATGGGGAAAGTGTTATGGCTTTTTTTTTGTTGTTGTTGTTGTTTTGCCTTATCAAGAAATGAAGATGTTATCCTGGTATCCTATTATCCTGTCCTTTTTGCATAAGAGCTGATGAAAAAGGGTTTGCTGCTAAGAGAGTATTCAGTAGTAAACTATAAAGGTGTAGCTTGGTCTTGCATCAAGATGTCAAGCAGACTAGGACTTTGCAGTACAGTTAACTTCTAATTGCCTATTTACAAGGACACATTTACTTTATGAGTGTGGGAAGGTTCTTCATATTTTCATGGGACTTTCTATGAAACAGCTGAATAAAATGCTCTGCCACTGCTTCAGCCTGCTTCTCATGAAATACATTGATATTCTGTGGGGGATTGTTGAGTGACAAGCATTGCAAATGTGCTTGAAGTTTTCCTTAATGACTAAGCTTTCTTGCCTAATATAAAAATGAGTGGCTGCGCAGGAGTGAGCAATGTTGTCAAACCTGTCATCAAGTTCTCAGAGTTGGTTGGAGTGCTTGCCATGTTCTTCCTTTAATTGACTTGGAAATTGGCAAAGGTTGCTTATAAATGGGGAAAAGCAATTTTTAAAGATGGTGGGAAAGTTTTGCTTTACAGTTAACTGTGCAAAGGCCTCAATAATTAGCTGTGGTTATATTGCCTGCTTTTGTCAGCTTGGGGTTTTTATCTTTTATTTTAAGTAGGATGAAATAATTTATTGAAGAATCTGCAGCTCTTTGACAGTGTTTGTAGGTTGAACCAAAAAGAAGTTTAAAATCACCTGTTCATTTTTTGAATGTGCATCTGTTGTCATTACCTGAATGTCACTGGTTTTCCTATTGTCAACAAAAGCAAAAAAACTAGCCCGACTGCTAAAGAGGCCTAAAATGAAAGTTTTCAGTGTTATGAGAAATGACAAGTCATGGTAACAGTTTGGTGACAACAGGCTGAAAATAACAAATAATTCAGAAGCTGTAGTTATATCTTCCTCTGCTGCAGAGGTGGTAGTTAAAAGGCTGAAGTGCACAGCTTGCTAAGAACTGCTTTTAATGCCCTCATAATCATCCATAGCAAAACCCTGTGAAGCTTTGGGAGCATGGCAAGGTGGAGATCTGAGCAGAATCCACAATGAACTCTCCTTTATCTGATCTTTACGTTTTAAGCCTCAGCCTAATCTCCTGTGTCTGTCAGAGGCAAAGGTAGGGCAGTAGTTGTCCTGTGGTGACAGGTCTCTGCTGCATTTGTCACCAGTGTCGTGACCCACACTCAGTACTGCCTTTCTCTTGTACCCTTGTGTGATCAGAATGGGACATAATTCCTCCTCGGAAGTGTGCTTTTCTGATTCATCATCTCAACAGCATTGACTTGAAACAATAACTTGGGAAACTGTTTAATTTGTACAACTGCAGTGCCAAGGACAGATGGGGAGGTAACGCTATTGAAATGGCAGATGTCTCTTGAGCCCTTTGCCAAAGAAATTGCAGTAAAAGACCAAGAGTTTTCTTTAACTTTTGGTTTCTGATTAGCATATTATATTTTTCACTCTTGTGTGCCATGACTACCCTTGAACATCTGAGCTGAATCAGGAGCCAAAGAATTTCCCCAGGAAAGTGATAGAAATTTATGGTATAGAGGGCTGAATTGAGTTGTCTTTTGTCTTTGAAAAAATGAGCAAATTATTGAAATGGTGTCAGTAATTCCATGTAGGTGTTCATAATGCTGCATCCTGTGTTAAACCATGCATAGGATTCTCAGGGTGATCCCTTCAGCAGCTTGGCTGAATCTAAGGAGAATTTAAATTTGTCAGAACATGAGGGTGAAACCTGCACTGTAATTTTTACAGGTGACAGTCTGTAAAATGGCAATTCCCATCCCTCTCGGAAAGCTTGGATGTAGCTGTGACAGTTACCTGCGTGTTTTCCGACGTGCAGAGACGTTACCCAGCAAGTGACCCTGGAAGTAGTGTCAGGGTTTTATCCCATGAACACTGGAGCCCATAGGAAAACTGCAGAGCACATCAAACATTTCATGTCTGTACAGCAATGCTGCCACTCAGTCAGGTGGTGCCAAGCCTGATGGAAGGAACTGTAACTGTCCCGAGCCTTTGTGCTGATTTAGCAAGGCTGTGGGGAGAATTTTCAAACGCTTTTGTCTGGCTGCTGGGGCTGTCTATGTGTGACAACAGTTGTGTCTTGGCAGCAAGTCATGTGGTTAATACATCACCTGGGTGATGACTTTAAAATAGCACCTGCAGCTGCAGTGTGCTTCCATGATTTAGTAGCTGCTGTGGAGGTTTTGCTTGGACTTTGTATCCATTTCGATATACATATTTATAGGTCAGTGGCTTTTCCTTGGAGAGAACTTTTTGCCAGTGTAAGCTCTCTTTTTATCAGGGATATTCTTTGATTAAATCTCAGATATCTGCTTTTTTAGTGTAAATCATGCTGCTCTCTTAGGTGGAAGATTAGTACTTTGGCTTGGGTTTATGTTTGTTTTTTTTGTTGAGATCATGTTGGTACATTCAAAATTAATGATTTGATTTATTTTATGTATTAATACAATTTAAATAATTGTCTTGAGTGACAGTTGTCCACACAAAATTGGTTTATAGTCAACCACAAATTACTATCAACTTGCTACTTCTTGAACTGTACTGAGGTTAAGATTTTTCAAGTATTTGCTACCAGGCTATTTGATAAATTATTTGTGCAGGGTATTCCAATGAGGAATTGTAATATTGAAATCAAGAGCCAGAGCTCATTTGTTCCCATCTCTAGAATACTCATAATAGAGATATCTCCTGTATCAAATGGGATGTAGGTAGTTGCTTGGTACTTTAGCAAATAGATACCCACTGTCATTTTACTCCTCACTTTGGTGGTAGTACTTTTACTGTTAGTGAAATTAGGCATTGCATAATGTTAAAAATCAAATTTCAGGGTGGTGGAACTGTATCACTTAGGCAGTTTTATAATCTGATTCAACATGATAATTATGTAACTTGTAGCCTGTGAATAATCCATGGCACTGGATGTACCTGACGTGCTTGTGTTTACAAATTCTGCTAAATCATCATTTCAAATGATTTCTAACTCAGAGCAGGGGTCATCTTGCTTTGCCCAGAGATTGCCTGGTTCTACTCAAACCCCTGTGTGCTGTTAGCACAGGTGATTGCTGTACGCCATGGACTGGGCAGATAGAGCCACTTGGTGGCTTGGCTAATCTGAAATGTGGCATTTCAGATATCTATGTCTCTGTATAGCACATGGATCAATTACTGGGGTAATTTAAACGTGATGGGTATTGTTTGTGTTTACCATGGAAATCCAGAGGCAAGGAAAGCTAGTGTGCAATTTATTAATGGTAGAACTGAGCAAATATGAGTTTTTATAATGGTATTAAATATCTTACCAGAATGTAGCCCTTAACAGAAAACCCACATGAAATGAGACTTCTGTCCCTGGGTCTTTAAAAAAGGCAGTTGCCCTTTCTACCTACTGCAGTGTGAACTATGCAAGCTGCAAACTGGTTACTGGCTTGATTCAATAATTTTCCTCTTAAACTCCTATCTCACTTTTTGCCTCTCTGGGACAGAGAGAGAGGGGAATTCTTTGCAGGTAGCTCTGGGAAGCAGTCTGAGAGATTCAAAACAGTTGTGTAATGTTTAACGGAATACCAAGGAGGATGTGGATGCTTGGCACCTTGTTTGTACTCTGCCTGCCTCTGAGAGCCTCCGTAGCTTCAGGTATAATCACGTTCAAGGCCTTCTCCAGTGATGCAATGAGCAATATTTTCTCTTGCTGCTGATATGGCACAAACAAGACGCTCCCTATAAGCTTCACTTCTAAACACTGTTACGTAAAATACATCAAAAATTTGTGAGGGCTGAGGTCAGAATGTCTTGTTTTGGATTAGCATTGCTGAGTTTTAACAAGAGGCAGAAGGAAGATGTAGGCTTCTGCTTTCCTCTAAGATATTTCAGATCCAACTGGTTAAAAAGTATTTTTGTCTTCCAAAATGAACTTCTACTGGTGTCAAATTCTGTATAACCTGCGTTATGTATTGGTCTTTATTGTCATATACCACACTAAAACATTATTAAAGCAGAATAGTTATTAGGCTGGTAGTTGACTGAAAATAGCTGACAGCAGTGTTTGACATCTTAAGACTCAGGATGAAATGCTTTGATCATTTTTAAAAACTCTGTGGAAAAGCCTGGAGAAATTGATGCTGGAAATGTTAAGTATTTTTTTTTTACAGGTGTGAAAAGTGATGAAAGGTGAAAGGCTTTTTATTTTCATTTGGTTCTGTTTTGGCATAGTGTATTTAAAATTACTGTTGTATCCTATGACCATAAAGCCTCTCCAGTGTTCTTGAAGCAATATAATTTCTGACAGAATTTTTCTTGAGAGATGGGGAATGATGTGCAGCCTAACTGCTGCAAAACACTTGTTGGAGCAAGGAGCTGGGATGCTGTGTGTAGGGGGATGTGGAAGGGCTGCAGCTGGCAGTGAAAGGAGTGTCCTGCAGAGAGGGACTAACTGAGCTGCTGTTCATGACACTGTGACACAGGGTTCTGCCATGGCTCCAGTGCTCACAGCTACTGCTGCATGTACCACATGTTCCCTGGGAAATGCAGGTCTTGTACTGCCTCTTCACCTTTCCCAGTGTCTGTGCGTGTTCCTGAGAGGGATTATCTCTGTCTGATAAGCTCCTTAGCTGCTCTGCACAGGCCTTCTCCTTCATAGCTCTTCCCTCGAGATATTTATAGGTAAGGCATTAACAACACAGACCTTCTTCTTACAGGGCTGAGGTGGACTTTTGTATAGGCTTCTGCAGGCATCTTTGCTAAGGAAATTCAGCTATTGAGTCTTTCAATTTCAGAAGCTGTTCATTTAGAATTCCATTCATAAGGAACATTTGTTTCTTGTGAGCAGTGGCCCTCAGGGCTTTTTACACCCCTCTTCCTACATTTCCACAGTCTACATGGGACAGAGGTGGCTTGTGAACATGCAGCAGAAGAAAAGAGCAAGTAGAGGAGGCGAGGTTGGAAAGAGTGTGGTTTTTTTCACTTATATGTTGGAAAGCTGTGAAGCCATAATAACTGTTTCTCTTTGCTCGTGATACTTTGCCGTGACACTGTGGAATCGACCTTCAAGAGGTAGAAAATGGCCTTGTGCTGCACAGAATTACTCACAGGAATCCATTCATTCTAGGAGGCAGACTGTAATGTGGAAAGGATGTTTTTCTGCTGTAATGACCTGGCATATGTTTGTATATATCATCTCTTCACAAGCAACTCTTTGAAAAGATGACCGTGCCTCCAAATCAAGTTGGGCTTTTTAAATGGTCAGTAAAAAGCTCATGGAAAAGATAACAAGGATCTCTGAAAAGGCTACCTAACTGAAAAGCAGAAATGATCACTTTTCATGGAAAAGTCTCTCTCGCATAGCTTACGGTCATTTCCTCATGAAATATTCAGGCTACTTTCCACACTGAAGTGTGCCTGTAAGTTACCATTAGTTACTAAACACTTGTACAAATCTGGGGAGAATGTTCTTCAGTTGTTATTTCTGTGCTTCAGCTCTTCTTAAAAAACTTGCTAAGCTGTTAATATTTAGACTGTTTTAAATAAGTGTTTCCTAACTGCTCTTGGCTTTCTGGCAAAACTAGGAAACACATCTTGTCTTTTTGCCCAAAGCAAAAACATTATTGCTGCTGAAATTGGTTTAAAGGCATTAATGCAAGAAAGGCTTCGGTGGTTCCACCTGATAAATCACTTTGTGTGCTTTTACATTTAATGGCATGCAGATTGTTTATGAAGCTTTTCAGTGTCCAAGAAACAGCCTTCATCTCCCTTATTTCTCTTGGAATGACAGAACATCACTGGGTAATATCATAATTTCTAAGAATGACTTGTGAGTTTGGATAAAATAATTGTGTGGTTTATACTTGTGAATGAATATTTCTGGAGAAGTACCTTGCTAACTTCATAAATTTTGACACGATTCAGACAGAAAAGGTTATTTGGGGATAATTAGGTTAAATAGAATCTTTTTCTGAACAAATCAAGATAGGAAGAGATGTGAAAAGTTTTGAAGACTTCGAAAGTGCAAGGAAATGTGCTGAACAAGCTCTTCGGTTGTGGAAGGGAAAGAAAGGGGTTCTCCTTTGCTGGAGGGAGAAAAAACAGAATCAAAGTTGCAACCCAAAAATTATTCAAGAGTTCATCTAGAGAAAAAGTGGCAGTTGAGGAACTTGCTCGAGACACTTAAATGTCTTTTGCCCCCATTGTGAATCAAAGCCTTTGTGAAGTGCTCGCAGAGGAAGGTGAATGGGAAGCACTGTGGTGCTCGTGTACCATGAAGGAACTGAAGGTATTTCTGAGTAGAAGTGTTCTTTTCTGTCCAAACAGAATGAGATCTCGACCCCTTTTAAACTTGCTGTATTTTTGGGTTAATAGTCTTCTGGATATTAAAGAAAAAATTTTACATAGCCTGAACGAACTGAATAATGTTTCTGCCAAGGCTGTCCTTCATTCCAAGCTAGTGATTACCTTCCCTACCTTCCCCTTGGACAGGTTATGTTTATAGGTCATAAAGAAGCACCAACCAAATGTAAAACAAACTTATTAAGCAGAGGAAAGGAGTAATGCATTATTCAGTATTTATATTGAAAGGAATGTAAATACTTTTAATTTTTCAGTGTAAGTATTTAACTGTGTGCTTCTGATATACAGTTATGCAACATTGCCACTACATTCACTATAGCTGAATGATTGATGTGGCTTTGTAGGCTTTTCCTTTTTTACAGGTTGTCTACCAGAAATTTTCTTTTTTAAGTTTGAATAAATTAGTTCTACATTTCTGAGGCATTTTTATCCTACTGCTACCACATGCATTCAATGCTAGCAACAGGATGGGTGGAATCATGATTATTAGAAAATAAGCGAATAACAAAAATCCTTCCAGCTTAGAGCTGGGTTTGTTGGATTTTTTTTCTTTTCCTTTCATGTCTATGTTCATGATGTGCTTTTCAACAAAGCTGCCTTAGCAAGTCTTCTGTCCTTAATGAGAATGCTTCTCAGCATGTTCCCTCGACTGGCTGCTTACTGATGTGCTAATCTTGGCAGTCATCTGAAGAGCCCAGAATTTTAACAGGGAGAGAGCGGGCGTTAGACACAGCTTTGCTGATCAAAGGTTAACTTGCTCTTTAGGATACTTTGGGTTGGCAATTCTTGGAATGGTTTTTCACTATGGAAGTCCTTCATGTTTCAACCTGGTCTGAATCCTTGGGTGACATCCAAGATCCAGTCCAGTACTTGTGTTATTTGAGTTGTCTTCAATTGAGTCCAGATTTCAAGTATTTGCTTTGGATATTACTTTTCTCCTCTCATATTCCTCACTTACTCCCTCTCTTCACTCTTTATCTCCCATTTGGAGAGAGGATGACACCTGTCAGCCTTAACAGGCTATCAGAAGGGTTTTTTAAGCCCATGGAATATAATTTCCAAAAACTGGTGTAGCTGATAAAGCGTTTGTACAAGGAACTGTTGGGGGGCTTTTGGACTGCCAGGGCCCAAGTTAGACTTGCCCAGTGCACTGTAAGCCAAATGTAGCCATTCTGTGATGGTACTTTGGAACCCTCTAATGTGCTGAAGTGTTGGTTGACAAATAACCAGATACTACGTGGAAATTTTTACACTGCATGGATGTGTAGTGGTTAATTGCTATCAGAATAAAGATTTTATTTTTATCTGATAGAATTCAGATTTTTATTTCATATTTTGGGAAGCATTAGAAAAGAGATAAAGGAGGAAAATTTCATTGATATTGATCAATGGACAATTTTGTTCAGTCTGGAATCACTTCTGCATCCCATGAAACCTTTGGAACTGTCTAATTGGATCGATAAGCAGAAATGTTGACACATGACCCTTAACTGCAGATATGTAAATTGAGATATGAGTGGGCAATTAAAAATGTATCTTGAAATAGAAGTGTAATCTACACAGTATCCAGCCCAGTAAGCAAACTGGCAGACTGTAGGTTGGAATTGTCTTTGCTGGGAGAAATTGGAAATTAAAGTATTTGAGGTAGTTCAGTAATGATGAAAACAAAAGTGGGGTTAGGAGTGTAGAAGATGGGGTTTTAAAAGAGATGAGCATGTTTCAGTTACACATGTTTATTGCAGTAATTTTTAAGTGAAGGACTGAATTTATCATCTTCAGATGGTTGATATCTCACATTATTACCCTCTAAACAAATACTTCAAGGGGCAAGAAGAATTATTTTTAATGTTACACTCAAACCGTGAAACAATGAATTCACATCACTGAGGTGCTCACCTGGCCAGTAGCTTGGGTGTCCTGCATGCTGAGCTCTGTAGCTCGCTCAGGATGTTTCAAGGCTTTGGTTAACTCCCTGGTCCTTCTGGGTCGCTTCCAACTCAAGATATCCTATGAATTCATTGTAGCCGTTCATGAAAGTCGAGAGAAAATGTGATGATGAGCCCTGTGGACTGCTATGTGTTTACTGATAAGTTGGTGCAATGGGTTGCTGTTCAGGCAAACAAGCCCCAGCTCCTGCTTTGTTGCCCTGAGCTCTCCCAATGTGTTATATATAGAGATGGGGGCTGGGAAGGGATTTCTCTGGTGTGTGCTGTGCCCTGGTGTTGGCACTGCACAGCATGGGCAGTTCACATAGGCTCCTGGTGCTTCCCTTTGCATCTGCCAATGGATTCCTGCAGTGCAAGAGCTTAAACTGGTCTGGGGAAGCAGGTTTCTTCTTCGCTGAAAAGCCTGGAGTACAAATGCAGAGGGAAATCTCTTCACATTGTAGGGTTTTCTTGTGTTCTTCATTTTTGTTTTGAGGGAGTTACCAGAGCTCTCTTTGGTAGAGGCAACAAAGCCTGATATGCTGAGCTTTAAACTATTTGAGGATTTGACCCATTGATCTTGCGTTCAGCTAAGTTAGAATGAGCAACTAATTGGTGGTAGAAACCTGATAAACTTCCAGTTGCTTAACAACGTCAAAGCAAACAATACTACCATGTGTTTTCTCTGAGCTTGTTTGTATTTAAAATAGCTGTGAACGTGTCAAGTGGGGACATGAATCAAGTGCTGCCCGGATAAATTACTTGCAGAATTAAATTGATGTGACTTTTAAGTACTCATTTGTTTCATTTGATGATGTTGCATTGTGCAGAACTATTAAATTGGGGATTTTGCAGCTGTTTCACGTACACTGGGATCTAAAGGGCAGTTTGTGTTTTTTTGTGGTAGTCCCCTGTTTATGTGCAGCTAACATCAGATCCAATGTTAAAACACTGGCACAGTGCCAAAGGTGCCCAAACTTGTCTGCTTTTGGGAGCCTCCTGATAGGTTGGGAATGGTGAAGAAAAGGAATGTTTAACAATGTCTAGTTACATACCTACTTTACGGTCAATTGGCATTGTGTAATCAAACCACCACGGATCATTGGCCTTCATCAATTAGGAGTGTTAGTGCTGTAAATAAGGCAAATCCTGATTGGTGCAGTGGGTTTTAGTGGGTTACAGACAGTGGTTTTGCAGGAGGGCTGCCAAATTAACCAAAACCTTGACATTATATTATTTAAATGAAGGAAAATGTGTCATCAGAAAAATCCAAGTGTAGAGCCTGCATGGCTGAAAGCTTACACAAGAATTCAAGTTTCAGTGCTGGAGTTGATTCCCTCCCTTATTTCTGAACTGCTGCATGCAAAGGTAATGCAGTTTCTGAATTGCAGCTGGATGCTTGCAGGAGACAACAGCTTGAACCCAGTTGTGCACAGGAATGAGCTGCAGGCATGTTTTGACATGCAGGCTGCTCCAAAGTGTCCAGTTGTTCTTTTCTGTTTCAATAACACTGGTTAGCTTGGTGGAGAAAAATTATGAACCTCCAAAACAATAGCCATAAAATTTCCTGGAGTTATTACCTCATAAAATAGTTGAGGAAAATAATTTTGTGGCCTTGGAAGTCATAAGTGTTTCAACTCTGCTGTTTAGATGGAGTAAATGAGCCCAGAGAGTGAAATATTGACAAAGAGTATTTAACATCTCATTTCTAGTAGTGTGCACACAAGAGTATTTGAGTAAGAATGTGAGCAAAGATGGGTTAGTTCTGTGGAATTTGGATGGCTTGTATGTGGAAGTTCAGAACTGCATAGGAATAGTCAGGTGAGCTGAGCAGACTTGAACAGCAGAAGGACTTCAGCTTGGGGCCAATTTATTCTTGGATTCATTACTCTGGATAGAGAAAAGAATAGCAAATTACTCAATTTGCCAAGTTATATAGCGTTTCTTTCCTTTTGGATCAAGGATTCCTTACCTGAAAGCAGATCACAATATTATTCTGCTTGTTGCCAAAGTGGATTTAAGCCGAATAACAAATAACTGTTTTTAATTCTCCCATTAGTTCATGTCAGTGGTTGCAATGATTAACTTACCAAGTAGCCTGAAAGTATCCTCAGATAATGCAAAGAGGATCAGAAGTGTTATTTTTTTCCTGTAGGAGTTGAAGAGGGCTTTCCAAAGGGAAGGCAGCTCTTGGGCCCTTTGCAGTTAATACAGGTAGCAGCTGCTTACTGCTGTCTTCTGTTCAGTGTCCCTTATGCAGATGTTGCTGCTGGATGTCAAACAAAGCTTTCTGGATGTTTTCCTGAAGAATAAAATGAATGCAGATCAGTCAGATCATGGCTGCTTCAGGCCAAGGATTGAACTGTGCAGTCAGAACAGCGGACCTTTTATTATACAGTGAGAAATGAGAGCTTTTTATGGTGCTCTGCAGCTTTTGTCTGGAAAATGTCAGTGTGTTGGCCTAGCTCTGATCAAAATTCCCTGTTTGCACACCTTGCTTTCCATGGGTCTGGTCTGCAGAGGGGGTCGGTGCCAGTGTTGCACAGCACCTGGGTCTATCCAGCTTTTGTTAGCAGAGAAGTTCGTTTTTTATCTGTAGTTGCTTCTCTTTGCAGCTCCTAGGAGTGATTCTCTTGTCCCTGTTTAGCAGTTAATTTTTTAGTTTTTTAGAGATAACATTGGATGTCATCAAAGAAAACAGTCTCATCTTCAGTACCAGTGCTTCCAGGTGTAAATAGCAGAGTTGCTGCTGATAATTTATAGCTGATGGCTGTTCCAGTTTGCTTTTAATCTCTTTGTCACATCTCTGATAGATAACTTGTATCACTCTGCCTCTTGTAAGGGAACTTTTTAACAGATGCTATGAATTAACAATATTTACTAGTGGAATTACTGATGTTTCAAGATCTATCATTCCCAATGCCATCCAGAAGAGCTATTTTCCTCTCTATTTCCTAACTGAAGTCAATAAATTACTGCAAGGGATGGTGTTACTTCAGTGAAATGACAGCATGCAAGGTGTGCTCAGCAATTCACACGCTAAATAATCTTGTTTCATATTTCAGCTGGAGACCTTCAGGTCACACCTGGTTGTAACTTTGCTGTTGGTGTTAATTTTTTTTGGTTTGAGAAAAAGCTTTGGAGTTGAAAATGTGGCACAGGAAATTTCTGCTTTATGCTAATATTTTATTTTGCAAGGCAGCTAACAGCTGAGCTGTTGTATACACCTGAAAGAAGTGATGCTGCTGACAGCAGTCTCTGTCAGGTTAGGTGTTCTGACATTGGTGTGGTGGTATTAGGAGTCACCTGTGGAGCATCTGTAGAATGTATCCCTTCCTTTTCCTTGCTGGCCAAAAGCTGAAATCGTCTTGGTTGTAAATGCTGCAAACTGCCTTCTCTTCCTTGGGATGAGGTGTAGACAGAGAGGAAGAGGAGCTGTGCCAAGGCAATGACACTTAGAAGAGTTCCATGAGTAAAAATCTTTGAGAAACACTAGCATGATAACTCAGAGGTGTGACAGCACCCTTGGAGAGGGTGGAACTTGAAGAATGAATATATTTGAGAATTTAACTGGCTTTGATATTGCAGCATTACAAATTTAATTTACTGTACATTTACTGAAAGGAAACAGGCACCTAATATTGAAGTAGTTTAACATCCTGGTGCTGGAATGTTGTCAGGCATTTGGATTAGTCTATAAATAATTTCTGGATTTGATTGCTTAGAGCTGATCATTAATCTCTAAGGAGCCCTGCAGAACTTTTTTTGTCAACTGTCTTCTAAGCTCAGCAGTCATACTAAACCAGGAGTGTATGTAGTCATTGCCTTTTGTTTTATTAGAAACAGTTTTCTGATCAATTGGAATCTGAAGCATAAGAGGTTTTCATTTAAGACCTGACTTCTCAAAATCTTCGTAGTTGCCTCTCCCCTAGTATTGAAACACATTCCTGAATATTTTTATGGGTGCTTTTTCCACATGATTCAACTCAGTTTTGCAGAATTCTCAGAGGCAGAAGCAAGGATCTGTGGGGGTCTCTGCACCTGTGGCTCTCTGTACTCTAACATGGCTTCAGAAATTTCTAAAATCTGTCTGGTTTAGGAAGTGTTTCATATCCATGTGTACCAGCAGGAAAAGGAAGATGCTCAGCAGAGCAGGGAAAACCTCTCCTTTGATTTAGTTATGCAGGATCAGTGGAGCTGCCTGAGACTGTGGCCTTGCATCAGAGCTACTGCTCTTGCTTCTTGGGGCTGGGAAGCTGGTCTTTCTGCAGTTTTTCAGCCAGACATGCTTTGTCTTGTAAGTCTGTGCCCTTTTTCACCATTCTCTGTTTTTTTCCTCTTATCTGCTTGCCCATGTTTGTAGAGTAAAGCACCTCTAGGAGAGGGACGACATATCCTCCTCTGTGTCAGTGGGCTGGGTTAGAGGTGGTGTGTGGGTGCTGGGCACTGCAGGAAGTTCCCCCTGCACATGTGTGGAGCGGAGTTCTCGGGAAGGGAAGAGTGGCTGGCTCTGGCAGCTGTGAGGCACACAAGTGGAATGAGGCACAGCCATGTGATGTGCTGGTTTCCTGGTAATGTTTGATCAGCACTCGTGACCATGCTTGGGATGTGGAGCCAGCCAGCCATGCACTGCTTTGTCTGGGATGTGCTGCAGGTCCCTGTGCTATCTTAATGTGGCCAGCTGGGTGAGGAGCATTATTTGGTAATTGCAGACAGCTACAAGGGGGTCTTTTTCCAGTGGAGTATTCAGAGTGGGGCACTGAAAGAGGTTGCATTTAAAATCACATCTCTATGGAGCTGATCTCACTTTCCAGTATTTAAAATGTGAAAGAATAACTGTTCTAAGTGGTTCACCACTTAGATTGCTCCAGGGGAAATTTGGGGTTCGTAACTCACTCTGAGCACGTCTGAAGTTGGTGAGGATAATTTGATTAATATTAGTCAGATTTGAATGTGGCATGTTAATCAAGAATGCTATTTCAAGGGACAGTAATGCGTCTCTGATGCTTTTCACTCCTGCTTTTGCTGCAGGGAATTATGTTCAGAATTTCTACTCAGTGATTTCTTACATGCATCACCCCTGGCTAGACTCCTTGCATTGTAAGGAGGCAGTTGCACAGAGAGTGTTCTTGGCAGACAGAAATAAAAATCAAGGCCCAAATTTGTTCCTCTAAGTTTTGTTGTTGGTAATAATGCAATTTGATTTTTGAGGTCTGGGATGCGATCACTTTTCAGAGAAGTGTTAATTTTGTAATAAAGTCTATGTGGATATAAGGGAATGCAAGCTATTATGTCCCATTTAAAAAAAAAAAAAACTCTTCTAGAAGCAGGATCAAAGTAATAAAAAGTGCCTCATCTGCATTAGTA
Organism: Toxostoma redivivum; assembly: GCA_013397375.1. Classification (NCBI taxonomy): domain Eukaryota; kingdom Metazoa; phylum Chordata; class Aves; order Passeriformes; family Mimidae; genus Toxostoma; species Toxostoma redivivum. The sequence goes on from VXBI01011604.1 coordinate 569,193, forward strand.
TGCTGCCAATAGAATACTATCCTGGTTATACTCAACACAGATAATTACTTGAATGCCTCATTTCTGGCATTAAATGTGGCATTTCTTTCTGAAGTGTGGGTGTTAAGTTTCAAAGATGGCTTGCAAAGTATCTAAATGGCCTGAAATTCTGTTCTTGAGTAAAATGGTCAACCCAAGAAGGTATGGTGGTTATTTTTGCAAGGAGATGGCAATGTCATGGATGCTTTGCCTCCCTTGCCGTCGCTGGCACTGGTGGCTGCCTGGCCACTCAAAGGTAGCAGTGTTCCAACCTCAGCAAGGGCTGACAATCCACCTCCCTTGATTCTTTTAATGGCATTTGCTTGGTTCTTCAGTCCTTACAAGTCCTACTGAAGTATTCCAGTGATTCTGTTTCATGCTTTGAGTGTATTAAAATGTCCCTGTGGGTATACACTGCAAACACAAGCCTCATTATCACATTTCTGTTTTGCTTTTTGACAAAGTGATTGCACATTTAAGAAGTTTGTTACTCGCTCCAAGCTGCTAATTTTCATAATCTATCGAAGATACTGAGTTGATAAAAATAAATATGTCTCTTAAATCTTAAACGGGTTGCCAAAACTGCACATAGTGGGTGGCAGCTTCTTAAAACACTTCTCCCTTTCACCTGAAGCTGTAAAATAGCACTTTGCAAGAACTCAGCTTCTTAATTCAGGCTTGTAAATCACTGGAGTTGGGAAATCTTGTATTTTGTTGCAGAATTGACACATTCCTGAGTATTGCAATCAGATGCTTTAAGTATGAGAATTCCAGTGTTAAGAGTGGTGTGGTCTTATTTAAAATACATTCCAAAAGTTACTGCTTAGGGAAAGGCCTTTATTTTATTGTAGAACAATGAAAAAGTAGGAAAGAAATGACACAGTACTACCAAAAACTGCATTTGTGTCAGCATGGCTAAAAATGCAATGTGAATTAATGTATTTTTTAAAGAACCACTTAATGTGGTCTTAGTAGTTTGTGTCATTGGAATGTTTTAGCTTTCCAACTGCTCCTTCTATTGAAAGTTTTTGTTTGAGTTTTATAGGTTAATTTCTCTGAGAGTGAAGTCTAGCTTTAAATTCCTAATGGCCAGGCCTTTCCTCAAGTAGGGTTGTGTGTTATGTGTATTTACTATACAATAAGAACAGGTGAGGGTGGCATACTTACACATAGATCATGTTAGCACTGAAGTCTGGCTCCTGAGGGGAGTTCAGCACTTTTAGCTGGGACAAGAAGAATCCCATTCTTACTGAAGCTGGAGAACTTGCTGTTCCAGATAGTCAAAACAGACTTATGTTGTTCTTTATTCTAACTAACTGGATTTGTGACATTTGCTGTCAGTGAACTCTTAAGTTGTGGGATGGCTTTAGTAGCAAGTTGTCAGACTGGTGCTAGATCCTGGAGTGTCTCACTGCAGGCACTTGGTGTATTTCAGCTGACACGGTGAAAAACCAGTTTCAGTGGGTGCAGAGTCTGTGGTGCCTGGCCATGCCTGCTTTTTAAGACTGCTCCAGCCTGAGGTGGATAGATAAAGTGGAAGCTGTGCAGTGGTGGCTGCCTCAGCACTGCAGTCAAGTACTTTTTCAATCTGTTCGTATTCCCTGTGCTCTTAACACATCTGTGGTTTGCTTTTACCTTTTTTGCTTCTGATGTTCAAGTTGGCACTTCACCCCTGCTCAGTCATTTCATATTTGCCAATTCCACGTCTCCAGCTGCTTCATACCTGTATTCGTGGGATGCACTAAAGCACACTTAAACAGGAGAGTACTTTCAGTGGTGGCTTCTTTTTATTATTTTAAACTTGTAAGTAGGATGGTTTGCAAATGTAGAGCAGTGATTTCTATATGCCAAATGTGAACATAGAGGCCCAAAGTCTGTAGCTGGGAAAGGGAATTTCTAGGAATGGGATATGTAATTGTAGATCCATTCCAGCTTGAGAATTGAGAGGTAAGTTCAAATTTTGCATCTGAAACCTGCCGAGCTTTCCTTTTTGCTGTTTAGCTCACTGCTGATAATATGTTAATGTTTCTATGTTTTATCTTGAGAACATGAGTTCTGATGTCCTTTAGACAGATGTTTTCCTGAACTTGATTTGTAAAGAAGTTATAAATTAATTTGATTGCAACTTCTTCCTGGTATAGGATATCAGACTGTTCACACAAGAGCAGAAAGCATGGCAGTTGATGCAAAGAGCTTGTACAGCGAAGTGTTCTGTGGTGAACTTAGAGAGGAGCTTTCTGGTTTCACACTGAAACCATGCAGACTGAAGCTTGACTTCTGTATGCGTAAGCCTCATTTGCTGTGAAACTGCACAGTACATTTTAGTGGTCTTTTCAGTAGACTTTGTGCTCTTACTGTCTCAGGACTGTGATTCTCTTGGCTTCTGGAAGCCTGACAGAAGTATTTCTGTTCCATGGTCCTTGTGAAGGTGAAGTATTACTGTTTTTATTAGCAGTGTCAATACCTCAATATTTTCACATGCTGGCAGAGTTTCTCTTACAGCTTGCACTGAGGCTGTTGAGGCCAGCTTGACTGAGAGCACCAGGGCTCAGGAATGAGGGCAACTGTGCTCAAAACCTTGAAGGAGGTACAGCAGTGGCTAATGATTTAGTATTCAATTAAAAGTGTAATTTGGACTTCACAAATGATGAGAAATGTCAGTGTTCCAGATGAAAGACTTGTTAGTAATGGAAGAGTTGAATCCCTGTCTCTGGATTTTTAAACATCTAAAGAATACCATTTACAGCCTAGTAAAATAGGGGTTTAAAGGTGGAGGTTTTTCTTCTGTACTTTGATTACAGTATTATTAAAAGTATTGGTTTAGTTTTTTATTCTTAGTAGAATGTTGGTTTTACTTTTTGTGTATTTCTGATGATGATTGGGTTTTTTTTTTCAAGGGCCAAGACAATAATAAGTATTTTCTTCTTCTGTTTTCATCATTTCTTTGTGGTTAGTGCATGCTTAAGAAACATCAAGTGTAACTTCCTTTTAGCAGCCACTTGCCAAAGGCTTTGTAGTTTGATCCACAAGGTCACATCAAGAGGCAAACCCAAGAGATCTTTTTCACAAGAGAAAAATTGTTCTTGTAATGTTTTGTCTTATTTTTGAATGCCTGATAGTTGCACAGGTCACCAGATCTTCACTGGTATCTTTGGACTGTCTTTTAAAAAGAGAAGCAGCAGCAACAGAGGAAATTCTCCAGAGAGTTACATTAGAAATAAAACTAATAAAGATAAATGAGCTAGCATGGCTTCAAAATATCCATTTAAAAATAAAAGGCAACAGAAGAGTTTGTAGAAACCCCATGGGAGGAAAAACTGAAGCAAGCCATGTCCAATACATCTTTTAGGCTAGCCTAAAATATAAGGCAACAGTTACTTTGTTCATATGTGTTTCTTTTATACTGTACCACTGCTGCTTCCGTGGATTCTTAAAAAAAAAATCGAACCAGGCAGCAGCTTAATTTCTGGCTTCCTGTAACTGGGGCCCTTGAGAGGAGAGGCAACAAAATAGACCATCTTTGGTATCTCTGTCAGTATTAGGTGTGTTTGCTACCTCTACAGCCAGTTTGTGGTGCTGAATAGTCTTCTGGCTACAGACACAGATACTGATACTGTTATGGTAAAGGCTGGACTGTGGGATGTTTGAGTGAATTTTAATTAGATGGGAAACAACTCCAGGAGCCAAGTTCTTGCAGCATGAGTCATGATGTGCGTGCCATAGAGCAGTTCCATCAGTGAGAGTTCTCCCAGAGTAATGACTACAGTGCCTGGCCCTCTGCCAAGGAAGGGTGTGAGTTTCTGGCTTTGTTTACTGAGGTGACTATTAGCTCTTCTCTGAGTAAGAGCTTCTCTAAATTCCTAATTGAAAAAAAATCTGCCTTTTGCCAAGTGTTAAACTCGGGAATGAGCAGGTAGCAGTGAAGTTTGTGACAGGTCATGGTGCTGCTGGCGTTTCCAGTGACAACCAAGATTTTGGTGCTCTGTGGTACCTTTGAGACGTGGTGGGTGCTGTGTGAGGTTGTGTTCACCTTGCCGAGCAGGGCCTTTGTCCGCAGGGTCACGTGTGGGAGCCAGGTGAAGGCTGGAGGCGCCTGTGTTTATATGTGGTACACAGTAACCCTGCACACACTTCATCTCATACAGCTCATGAATCAGGCTGGGAGAATGTGAAAGCTGGGCACTTCAGAGCTGTGTTTTCCGTGGCACCGTTGCTCCATTCGTCATAGCGTAAGGGAGCCTGGCATAGCCATCATGCAGAAGTTTGAGTTGCCTGAGGAGCAAAAAGGGGTCAGATTCCAGAGAAAAATCTGCTTCCCTGTCTTTGTGGTAGGTATCATTGCATGCCCTGTGCAGGCCTAAGTGCCAGAAACCAACCTCTCCACACCTAGTCTGGGGAATTCAAGGTATTTCTGCTAGCAGTCTGATCCTGGTGTTTTTCCCAGCAAGTGTCTGCCACGATGGACGCCCTCTTGAAGCTGACAGATGGCTTCCTTTCACGCATGGTTACCTGAGCAATCACATACCGGCCCGGTGTATGGAGGGGCAGAGTGGATACAATTAATTGGGATAACTTAGAGCAGCAAGTTCATGGCAGATTAGTCAGGGTGCTGTTAATAAAATAACAATTACCTAAGCAGCAAACTTCTTTGAGTTCTTAATATGGGAAACATCTACTCAGTTGCACAAGTGCAATCTTGATGTACCAGGAGGTGAGGGCTTTAGGAATGTGCGTGCTCTTATGAGTTCCTGTGGTGGCATGAAACAGGTAATCCTCCTTTGAAATGGGTATTGGAGAGCTCGGTTTAACACCAGTCCAGACTTTGGAACTCTCTGGAAAATGCCTACAACTGTTTGCTCAAGGAATGAGGACTGTGCCAATCACTTGAAGCACTTGTGCATGAAGACACTGAGGCCAAATGTCCGTGACAGTCGGCTGGTGTGGGATATCCAGCATCTGGGATTCCTTCAGGCCAAGGGCTCCCAGAGTCACTCATGGCTGAGGCTGGAAGGCACCGCTGGAGGCTGGCTGCTCCAGCCTCCCGCTCAAGCAGGCTGCCCAGGAGCATGTCCAGATGGCTTCTGTACAGCTCCAAGGATGTACACTGCACAGCCTACCTCACTGGGCAGTTGGTGCCAGTGCTCAGTCACCCTCACGAGAAACTGATGAGCTGCACTGGAAAGAAGCTGAGAGTTGCTTCTGTTCAATGTCTTCTAACAATGCTTTCTGTGTTACTTCTTGGATGGTGTAGAAGAGAAGGTGCTGTGGTCCTATCTCTGTGCTGAACTACAAAGCCTTTCCATCTCCGAGAGCTGTTCCATACTGGCTCTGAGCTCTTGGAATTAGCTGAAAGGACTGTGGGCAAATACAGCACATGAGTAATGAACTTCTGTTTTATGACATTGGTATAGCAGTGGGACTATTTCCCCAGTGCTTTGCCAGCAACTCAATTAGAAGTGGCAGTTTTAATTAAATAATATAACTGGAGGAGGCTGGGTTATTTCTCTCCTCCAGTTCCTTCTCAGTTTTAAAAGAGAAAGGTTGGAGTCTTTTCTACAGTAGTTTAATTTTCTACAATAGTTTCAGTTATTCTATATGGTTAGTAGAATGTTGAGCTGTACCAGGGAAACCACATTAAATGTGGTGGTTTAATAATAGTGGTACAAAACACCATAATTTAAAGTATTTCCATTAAATAACTTTTTCAGTTATTCAGCAGATTCCAGAAGAACAATGGCAGTATTATAGGCTGATATTTAGAGGGAGGAGGAGTTGAACAAAACTCTTTTAAAATAATTTTCAATTATTTTTTTAATGTAACCTCTATCTGCTTGAGAGGCTTTCTGCTGAGTAAATTGAAATTCTTTCCTTTGCCTCTGAAATACATTTAGTTCTTGTGGTTTAGTTGTGGTTTGGGCTCCTTTTCTTTTTTGGAGGGGGGATGGGTTTTTTTGTCCTGGGTGTTTGCTGTATTTTGCCAGTGCACCATGCTGTGATTTTTTTTTCAAAGCCATACTTGACTCAGTGATTGGGGCTTGGCAATAGAACACCTCAACCATATGATCTCTAATCAGAATAATAAAATTCCTGACTGAAAGTGAGAGTGTGGGTAGTCAGAAAAAAATCATGTTGCTGTAAATATCTTCTTATATACTTATTTTCTCTAAATCATCAGGCGAATCAGATTCAATGATTTCCCAATTAATATTGATTACTTTGTTTTCTTTTATAACATCAGTATAATACTGTGCAATGCTAATACCAATGACACTCTGGTATTTCCCTCTTAGATAGCAAATATTTGTCACTGTGCCAGAATTTGGAGTCTCTGGAATAATACAATATTTTCCCTGAGTTCTTTTTGTTAAAGAAATGAGGGATAAACATTCATTATCTGGAATGGGCTATTGGCTGGGTTTGTGGTATCCCTGAGAGTGTGTGGTTTTAAAAGATTGATCCTATCTTCAATGCTCTTTAAGGGGTATCGGGGATGAACCTGACACCGTGAGAAACTGGAATGTGTTGACTGTTCTTTTACATAGTGGGGTTATTGGGCGGTTCTTTTCTTTTCCTGAGGTACAGAAGCATTTGCTTGCCCTGTTTGTTTTGCCAACAGAGAGATAACCCAGTTTCCTACTGTTTCCCAAGAAGCTCAGTGGCTTGGGAAAAGGCCAGCACCTTGGGAACTAACACTACACGTGCAAATACCCAAGTGTTAATTCCCTTAATAGTGGGGAAAAGCTTAAATCCCTTTAGACAGGTTTTGTGCAACCCCTGTCCAATACGGAGGATGGCTTTCCTCCTGGGGCTTCCTGCCTGCCGCACTAGATGATGGCTTAATCTTCTACAGGAATTCTGTATACTTATACTTCCTTCAGTTGTCTTATATATCCTTTTGATTGTCTTACATACACTAATTACATTCTATATCTTGTGGGTATAATGTATGGCACACAGTGCAGAATCTAAGGGAAACACGCATTTAAGGGAGAGAGTTCATTTACCCAGTAAATCCCCCAAATTTGTCCAAAGCTGAAGTTTAACTACGTGGTAACGCTTGCTTGAACTTTTATTTGTGGCTGGTTATAAAAATCTTGTTTAATTTCTCCTCTCTTTAATTAAAAGAAGGGAAAAAAAAGCCTCAGACTTCGTTGCCTGGGAGCATCTTTATTCACTGTCTGTATAACAAGTGGAATGATGCCACTGTTGAGTCAGACAAGCTATTTAGGCATGTCTTACTGAAATAAGACAAATTAGGTATTAGGAGGCAAAACACTTGGAGGATTTTACAGAATGCCGGAATGGTGAGGGTTGGAAGGGGCCTTGACAATGATCCCATTGTCCATGTCACTGACAAAGATGTTCAAGAGCATCAATTCCAGCATTGGCCCCAAGGAATGCCATTCATCACTGGCTTCCATTTGGACATTGGCTCTCCTCTGTGGTTTGCTCTTTAAGGAAAACACTCCCTTTGGGGACTATCTTTTACAAATAGGTGTTTGCAAGGCTAGTATTTCTTTTTTTAATGTTTGGTTTTACAAACCAAGTGGACTGCAACTCCCTCTTTATCTGCAAGAAAATGATTCTAAAAATAATGTCAAGACAATCCTCTTCCAAAAGGCCATACCCATGTAGCTTAGAAGTCATGACATCAGTGTCCTGGTATCAAAGATTGCTGTAATATAAAGCTTCAGATAGTTAAATGCTATTCATGCACATGGTATTTGAGGAGGAGATTTGTTTTTATTATGAGCAAAGGCTTAGCAACTTGAACAGAGCAGAAAAAAATTAATACAGTGGGTTAGTTCATAATCCACTTTTGTTTTAACGCAACTTAATGGATGGAAGACAATCAAGTTACAGCTTAATGTGGAACTCCTTTTTGAGTTTATTTCTATTGTTTTAGTTTTTTATGGGCCATGTAAAATTATTGGCTTTACTTATGACCTACTGTTTGCTAAAGGGGTTTAGGCACTGGGTTATTTTTATTAATGCCATCATATCTTTAGTCCTATAATACTAGTGTAGCTTACTGTTATTTTTGATGAAATAGTCCTGTAGGCATGTGCTTATGTATTCTTAGCGTTACTTTTTGTTATGAAAAGCTTTGGCTTTGATGTGCTGCTTAAATTTCCTCTGAGTCATAATGGTAGCTGCCAAACCATTGTTTTCGTTCTATTTGGACTTGATTCTAGTTCTACAGTTGTTTCCTCCTAGGGGGTTAAAGTCCATGAGCATTTATTAAGATAAATGTCAGTGATTTTGAGTGGATTTGCATAAAATAAGCCCTTAGTCTCTGGTAGGATAAGTCATGTGTAATGTTTAGTTTTAAAGGAACAGTGACTACAGGAAATAATGAAAATAAAAGTTGTTGGCCTTTTCTGCACAATGGAATTTCCCTTTCTATTGAATATGGAACACTGCCATCCGTAAGCTGTCAGCGGACTGAACATCCTCACTGGCCATCCTCTGTTTAAAATAATGTAAGGTTTCTCCCTCACAACCAGTTAATGCAACGTCTTGTAGAAATTACATCCTGCAAGGCAAAAGATGGTGGCCATTGGTAACATTTCTAAAAACAAGCATTGCCCAAGTGAAAACCTCAAGTCAGAGTTCAGAATTTGCTCTTTGCAGCAGCTTCAAAATCAGTAACTTCTGCCTATCCCAGCCAAGTGGCTGTCACAGATCATGGCTTGACACCAGTCTTACATGTAGTAATTACTCATTTATATAAAAATATATAAATTTAGTTATTTATATTATTAAATTAATTACTCATTAATTACTTGTAGTAATTACTCATTTATGTAAAAATAAGCTGGTGTCAGTCAGAAGGTCACAATTTATTTCAAATTAACAATTTACTACTATAGTTTACATATTTCTGGAGCTGACACTGTGTTTTACCTTTATATAGTAAGCTGCGTTTTTTTTTCTTTTGTTTTTAAACAATATTGTTTTAATAATATTTGAAAGGAAAATGTATTTCTCAAGCATGTCTTGCTGCATCACTTGAGCGCTTTGAGGGTGCCTTCAAAATTGTAGTTGTCAGACAGAAGTCTGCTCAGAGTTTACAGTGTTGTTAGTGGATTTCATGTGTTTAAGATGGGCTCTGTGGGACTGGAGTTCAGCAAGGCAGTCAATTATATCCTGCATCCCATCCCTCTCCAGTGAAGTATTGGAGGGCAAATAGATGCTTTAGTGTTCATTAGATTAATGAGTCAAGACCTCAAGTTCCAGGCATCTCTTATATGATTTCTTTTTCTGAACTTGCTTTTGATTCCTAACATCTTTTTTCCGAATATTGTTTCCTGAAAACTGTGACTTTCTGCAGGAAATGAGCCAAGAGAACTGAGAAGCCTAAAAAAACTTTAAACAGCCCAGTAGAAAATAGAAGCTAGAAAAAAAAAAGAGGAATACTGAATGCACTCACATATTTATCAGCAGAATTTAAACAGGTGGAGGACACGCAGCTTTAAGTTGAGAACCAAAAGTGAAAGGAGGGCAGTGAAATAAAGGAAGAGCTCCCAGCCTGCAAAATGAAGGACATGCAGTTATTTAGGGCTGGAAGGGGAGAATGGCTGAAAAAGACTTGGCTGACCATCAGCTCTAGGAATTGGCAAGTTTGAGTCACAAAGGAAAATACACTGGTGTAGGGATGGGAGGAGGCAGCAAGGGGAAGATGGAGGATAAAAAGTGCGTTCAGGTTTCCCTGTTATGGCACATGTAAGCCTTGCATGAAGGTGAATCAGGGAGGTGCTAAAGGTGCAGCACGGTGTGGGTCAGATCAAAAGAGGCATGAGGGACAAGATGGGACACAGGGATTAAATGTCAGGTGTGGGTTGGTGGCAAACAGATGGAGACAACCAGATGATGGGACTCACACTTCTGGCTCTCAGGCCCTTTCTGTTTACTTTGGCACTGAAAAGTTTACAGGACTTTGTTCTGTTTCAGTAGATGTGCTGTTTATATAATAAAATATTTAATAGCTATAAAACCACCATATGTAATTGTGCATGTACCTTACATAGAAAACAACAATTGATATATGTGTATAATAGCAGTTTTAGACTTCCACTAGTATTTTTCTTGCTTTTCTAAGTCAGAAGAGTGCAGTGAGTGAATTGCCAGCTGGCCGTTTCAATCCCCAGCAAATGAGAGTATAAAAAGGTGAAAAAATGGGATTTCTTAGCTTGAACTCGGCAGTGTGTGCTCTTAGGAACTGTTCAAAGGTTCCCAACAGTTGGGTCAAGTCCAGTTTGCATTCATACCATTCTGTTGATCTCTTCTGTCTCTCTTCATCATGGACATCGTTAAACACAAGTCATGGAAATAAGTGAAATCATGTGAGCTCAGTGCTTCATTATTGACGTCACGTGTTGTCTTTACTCCTTTTGTCATCTCATGTGAAGTCAGGAAATCGCTGTTTTAGCAGCAGTGCTAGAAACAGCACAAATGCAGGAATACTCTGAACCTTTGATCACAGCAGGCGTCGTAGAAATCAGGGATAAAGTGTCTGATAAGTGCCCTAAAGACACTTGCAGTTTCTCTGCCTCTGTAATCTGTGCTTTGTAGATGGGAATCAGGTCTCTGTGTCCATTTATCAATTTCTCACACACTGTGAAGGGTAAAATATTAACACAAAAAGTGGGTGGGAAGTGGAAGAAAGCCTTGCAGGAACATCAGTCAGCTGAGAACTGTTATTGTTGGAGGCCTTTGCAGCTGAGTACAAATGTGCCTTTTGTTTTCTTAATGCCGCGGGGCAGAACTTGGAGCTCTACAGGTGTGGGGTTTGTTCATTATTTTACAAAGCATCTTGAATTAAAATCTTTTGCTTTTTCTTGATATTCGGCAGCTTGGTGAAGAGAAGTGTGCATGGGAACACAGCCACAGAAATAACTGGAGGCAAACTCAGTGCCCTGATTTCTGTTCTGTTGATGCTTTTGACCAATGGCCTAATAGGAGAATTGGCTGTGCTATTGTTGTTGCGTGCTCCTACCCATTATGGAGCGAGGTATCCATGGAGAAGATGCCTTTATGACAATGAACACCTGGTGCGTGATTCTGCTCAGGAAACATTAGGAGAGGCGGGTCAGATGAGCACTCGCGGTGTCTGCAATTGTTTATTCTAACAATGTCCCACTTTCCGAGCTATAAATACTAGGAAGAGAGGAATAAGTAAAGACTGTTCAGATATCTCGCTGGGAGCAGGTACTGAGTGCTGGAGCATTCATTTTGAAAAAGTGCTTTTGGGAATTGAAGGGAATGTACTGCTTAGCATTTACTTTAAGAATTACGGAGGGGGTAACTGAGGTTTTTCTGTGAGCGCTGCTGTAGCATGAACTCAGTAATGGAAAATTCAAAGAGCTGTGTGATGGACTGTTTTATATGAATAAATGTGGTTCTTGTTTTATCTTACCAGCTGAAAATGAATGCTTGCAAACTGCTGAAGGTCTGTAAATTGCCTTTCATGAGAGCCAGCTCAGGCAGGGGCTCACTAAAGCTATTTGTCCCCACTGTTGTAGTTTGACCCAACAAAGAGCTAAACACCACACAGGCTCACTTCTTCCCTCCTCCCACATCCTGCAGGAGGACTGGAGACAATTGGAAGAAATGAAATGAGGATTTGTGGGCTGAGTTAAAGGTAGTTCACTAAAATGGAAAAGGAAGGGAGAATAATAATAAGTAATAGGAGGAAGATGATGACAAAAGAATTAAAACATACAAAACAAGTGATGTATGATGCAACTGCTCATTGACCAGCTCCCACTCAGTTCCTAAGCAGCAGCCCCCAGCCAGCTTCCCCCCCAACTTTATCACAGAATGTTTGGTGTTGGAAAGGACCTCTGGAAATCCTCTAATGCAGTCCCCTGCTAAAGTAGGTTCAGCTAGAGCAGGCTGCACAAGATGATGTCCAGGTATAAGTTGAGTATTTCCAGAGAAGGGAACTCCACAGCCTCTCTGAGCAGCCTGTTGCAGTGCTCAGTCACCCCTACAGTAAAGTAGTTCTTGCTCGTATTCAGATGGAGCTTCCAGTGTTCCAGTTTGTGCCCATTGCCCCTTGTCCTGTCACTGGGCATTACTGGGAAAAGTCTGGCCTCACCCTCTTGACAGCCACCCTTAGGGTATTTGTCTGTGTTGGTAAGATTCCCTCTCAGTCATTTCTTCCCTAGGCTAGAGCTGAATTCCCTCAGCCTTTCCTCATAACAGAGGTGCTCCAGTCCCCTCATCATCTTTGTAGCCTCTGCTGGCTTGTTCTTCCTTGTCTGTCTTGAGCTGGGGAGCCCAGACCTGGAGCCAGTACTGCAGCTGAGGCCCCACCAGGGGAGAGCAGAGGAGGGAGGATCGCCTCTCACCCTGCTGGCCACACTCCTCCCCATGCACCCTGGGATACCACTGGCTTCCTTGGCCTGAAGGCACTGGCTCTCAGATGCCTTGTTGTCCACCCAAATGTACAAGTCTTTCTCTGGAGAGCTGCTCTCCAGCAGGTCAGCCCCAGCCTATGGGGTGCTGTGAGAAGCTGACATAGTGCAAACACTGCTTATAGCAGCAGCTAAAGCATGGCTGTGGGATCAACGGGATTCTCATCCTAAATGCAGAACTTAGCACTGTACCAGTCACTAGGAAGTGAATTATCCTAGCAGAAACCAGGACACCCACTAGTGACTAGAACTTACAGAAATGGTCAGGTGTAAGAAATAGAACTGGGCTGTCGCCAGAGCGTTAATGCTTTATCAGAGGGAGTTTAGAAACTGCATTTGATGCAGTTAGATTGTGTATAAACCACATTCCTGGACTTAAAGCAAGTGTCCGTTACAGCACTGTTCCTATACACAGCATGCCCTTAAATCACAAATATTTACGTTCCATGAGACCATGGATACTTTGTTGGGCTCTAGGCAGTTGTCAGCAAAGCTGACAAAATCAGGGTGGTAGGAGGGGAAGTTTTTACTCTGTTAACCTGTGCGTTCTGTTGTCAGAGTTTCTGCAGTCATTTTCTGGTTTCCATGGCAGAATGTGACAGCATCAAGGTGCTCTGGGGTTGCAATACAGTCTGAAGAGCCCCTTCCAACTTAGTGCTCCTTGTTTTCTCTTCATTTAGCTGTGTAAAGAAAAACATGTAAAATACAAGTGTTGAACTGCATTGCACAGGGTGGGAAACAGGTTGTAGAGACAATGCTCAAAAAGATAAGCCATTAGCATCACCTCGTATTGACTAATAATCTAGCCAGTCAGTCCGGGGGAAAAATAAGAAACGGACAAGACGATGCAAGGGACATTGGGGAAAATGCTTTTTATATTGTTTGCTGTGGATTGCAAGCTCTAATAATAAAATAGCAAAAAGCAAATAGAAAAGTTGCTGCAGGTACTTGTTAGAAAGATTCTTTGCTTTGAAGACATTTCCATTTTAGATACCAGTGATGAGAGGTGCACATTTCTGCCCTGGTGATAAGCTCAGTTTGGGTGGTCATGCAGGATCAGCACTTTGGGTAAAGATTCATAGCACTTGAGTAGAAGAGATGTATGCTGAAGAGATTAATTTTGTATTGTATGTCTTAATATATGAAAACATATAATCCAAGACATACATTATATGTTTTTAATTATGAAATATTATGGTATAGTCCAAGAAGTGTGTGTAGTCTATGAATGTAAGCTTTTATAAGAAAGCAAATATTGTATAACTGAAACAAGCTATTTTATTTGCCTACTTAGTAGAAATTCAATGCAGGCAGTCTGATTTTCTAATGCAGGTGTCGTAAATTATAATATGAGCTTTTGGTCTATTAGAACATTGTCCTATGAATGAGGACTAGTTCAAGACTTTAAATGTATACGGTCTGTGAGTACCCCCAGTTTTACAGCTATGTTCTGTCTGTTTCAGGTTTCATGGAATTTGATTAGTTATTGTAAAGGCTGGTTTGGTGCATTAAATCTTTTTGTTTTCTTTTTTTTTTTT
>VXBI01011604.1:583206-681153 GCA_013397375.1 Toxostoma redivivum
TTTTTTTTTTTTTTTTTTGGCTCTATGTCAGACTAAACTTGCTCATAGTTGGCTGCAAGGTTTTTTCCATTAATAAGCCCACATGATTCTCATTGCTGCTTTCCTTTCAATGGTATCAGTGGTTGACAGGCAGTGGTCTTCTAATCTGGGCAACGGCCTGTTGCTGTGGTAGAGGCCATTGGTCACTAATGGAGACTTGGCTTTCATAAAATAATCTAGAATTGGTGTTCCTTCTTCTGCATTTGCTTTGCTGCTTTTTGCGCTTGTATTTTTCATTTAATTACAGTTTCTTAAGTAGACAATGTAGGAGACCTGTTTGTAATTGAATCTAGGTAATTAAAAGAGAGGAAAGGAAACAAGTATATAAATGTACTTGTGTGTTCCCTTTTTATTATCTGTGTGGCTTTCAAGCTTGGCTTCCTGTTTCTGATAATAATTTTTCCTGTTTCATGTTTACCTGGCAGGTAAATACAGTTTTAGCTGGTGAATTATATGCTGTAAAAATTGAGAGGAATTAACTCATTGATTTCCATAAGTGACCTATTACTGCATTTATTTTTTCCAGAATTTTTCCTGCGATACTGTTGTAACACAAACATTTGATACCAGATGCTATCCTCAAACTTTCTCAGGGTTTGAGGGAGTTTGTGCCTGCTAGGTATTTTCCCTGGCTGTATGGCAGGACTCTTTTTTCCCAGTGGACTCGGCAGTGGCACACCTTACCCTTCAGATGTTTGGAGGCTGAGTACTTGAGTATTTCGGTGTGCCCTGCCCTCTGACATTCACCTTTAGCTCTCCAGTACTTGAGCCCTGGCAGGAGGCAGGGTAACACAAATAGCTACGGGTGGCACAGCAGTTTGCAAGTACTTTGTAAATAAACCAAGGGAAGAGAGGAAGGAACAGTATTTCCTAAAACTCATAGAACAAATGTGCAGATTTTAGAGGAGAGTTGTTTTCTTGGTAAATTTGCATTTGGTCCCACGCCCAAACACTTACATACTGCAGACTTAGTCCTCTAACAGCACTAAGGAATACTCTACTTCTTTGGAAGTGCTGCTGTCATCTACTGGACCTTAACGTGCACTTAAATCCCTGGCTCAGGGAGTACTTAATGCTCTTTCTCCTGTCTCACAGCACAGTGTGCAGACTGTGAGGTACCTCCAGTTACCCAGCAGGTGTGATAGCAATTACTGTGACACAAACAACTGAAGGAGTTAAATGCACAGAGCTCATTGTTCTGATTTACATGGCATCAGAGGACACCTCGTTGTTGTCCATCAATATACTGGTACAATTTGGAGTAAAAACCTGGGAATATATAATGCATTCAATAATAATGATGTTGATGATGATGTAGATGTTACCTTCGTATATTGCAGTGCACCCAGCAGCATCTCTAAGATGTTTTTACTGTGATTTGAAAAATATCAGGCGTGCTTCTTTAATCAATGCAGTTATAATCAATAAGTTATAGTAGTCATATCTAATGTCAGTTCAGAAGCTGTGATATAGCAGTTGATAGCAAAGAAACTTCACGTGTTTATACTTCATATTCAAGAAATCGGAGATGAAGTTCTTTATTATATCTGTGTTACTCCTGAAGAGTCGACACAGGATGCTTTTAGCACTTCATAGAAGACTATCGGACACCTTCCAGATTTCTGGCTGTGCTGGCTGATCTGTCAATGTAGCTGGAGGTGGTACAGAGCAGCCTTTCCAAGTAGAGCTGCTACCAGAGACACAGCTCTTACACTAAATGTCCAATAGCCCCTGGATTGTTTCTTTGCTTTTGAGGCAGTGTTCACATTTTCGTCTTTGTTCTCACCCCAGCTTAGTTCAGTTTGCCTTGCAGATCATCTCCCTGCTTGCTCTGGGTAATGTGCCAAGTGCTCAGCCCACGATTAAGTTACAGCCAGAGCTGCTGGACACGAAGGTGCTGTAACTGTAGATGTCTGTGCTTATGTTTCAGCCTTGCTGCAACTGAATTCAAAAATCTCAACGGGAAACCTTAGTGACAGAGTTTAACTTTAAAAAAAGAACTTTAAGCTTATCTTCCAGATTTATAATTCATGTTAATACTTTTAACTTCTGAATTTTTTAAAATCAACATTAAGGTAAAGAGGGTTAAACTGACGAATTTTCTCATGCAAATGGTGGAGGCTGTGAGGCCTCAGAAAGCGTGACAGGTCAGTTGACAAGTAGTGACTAGCTCAAGAACTATCCCAGTTCTTAAAAGCATGTGAAAAAAATATGAACTCTTAACATACGTAAAATCTTTTCAGTTGTTGTTAGAGTTGACTGCAAATATTAGGAAGCACAAACTGCAGAAAAATTCAACAAGTTTTCCTTCTTGTTCTTTCCTCCAGATTCAAAACCTGTTGTAAGAAACTTGAAGTGTTAAGTATTTTAAAGTTGTCATTTTCTTTCTCTGTTTTATTTTAAATCTGTTATAGTTTTTTTAACTTACATGTCTAACTGGACACTTTTCAGTAAGGATTGAACTTTTTTAAATTTTAATGCTGAATTCTTGGCTCTTTAGTGTTGCCTTCCAAAGCAACTTTTTCTAAACTTGTTAATGTCTTAAGCTTTGAACCTTGAAAATATTATTTTTCACATTTCAAGCAGTTCTGTTTTCCAAAGTTAGTATATTTATGTTGTCTACTGTAGGAAACAGAGCTTGACACAAGCAGTAGTATTTTATATCCAGAAATGTTTTTAGGGCTCGGTGATGTACAAGTCCAGAGCTCCAGCCTCCTGCTCTACCAAAGGTTAAAAATAATCAATTTGATATTACAGTTGGGATGAAAATATTAGTGGATATAAAGAAAAGAGATATTTTTTTAAAGATGCCGTCAGATGATGATGATGATGTGATGATTCTCTAGAGCAAATACACTAAACTATGTTTATCTTCATACTAACAACAACTGTTTTGCTTTCTTTTGATGCAGATCACCAGAAACTGGAAAGAGAAGCTAGAATCTGTCGCCTCCTGAAGCATCCTAATATCGGTAGGAACATTTCATTGCTTTGTACAATATTTGTCAGGTTAGAAAATTTAGGGGAAATTGAAATTAACAAATACAAAGAGCAGCTCAGAAATCAAGTGCAAATATCTCCAGGCAAGATTCTTTCTTTATAATATGGTGCTCCTTACAAATTGTCCTATGGGATGCAATAATCTGATTCATCACCTAAAGCAGTGTGCGGTATTCCCATCTTTGAGCCATTGCTCTGCCATCAATGAGCTCTCTGTGCCAGGTGTTTGGGGGGTTTTGAGCAGTGTGTAGGAGGGGCTGTTTCCAGGATTGTTCATGATTTTTGGAGACCTGCAGAAGAATCTTAGCTGACAGTGTCTGTTGCACAACCAGACAGACAAATGTAAATAATTTGTGCTGGTATTAGTGAGATGCTTATTTTATACTGTATTTTGCGTTTGAGATTGCATCCTTCCGAGAGAAAGAAAGATCTGCTCCTTTTCTTTCCAGACTTGTGTTTTCTAACCATGTAAAGCAAAAAATAAAGTTATTTTGGAGGGTGGGGTGTGTCTGTCTCCTTGCTTCAGAAACAACGTAAACAGGTAAGTACCTTGTTCTTAAGAGAACTGTAGCTGGGTTCTTCAGTTTTTCATACACTGAATTATATGCCGGGGTATCTCTCACAAGAATATTTGCTGTCCTGAGACTTCTGCAGAAGGGTGGAAATTTCCTGTCCGTTATGGCATTTTAAGACTAGTGAAATTGTTCAGTGCCTGGGATAAAATCAGCTCCTTCCTTTTAATGATAAAGTGAAAACAAGCGTACCACAGCTCAAAATGACAGGTCACATTTCTGCAGCTTCTCTCTCAAGCTTACAGATTTGACCTAGAAATTTGGTTAAGGAGGAAGAGGAGTGTTATCTGTGCTATTTTATCCCATCAAAGCTTTTGCAAGGTAAAGTGGTGAGGGGCAAGGGAATGTACAAACCCTTTAAG
Organism: Toxostoma redivivum; assembly: GCA_013397375.1. Classification (NCBI taxonomy): domain Eukaryota; kingdom Metazoa; phylum Chordata; class Aves; order Passeriformes; family Mimidae; genus Toxostoma; species Toxostoma redivivum. Next base: position 587,180 of record VXBI01011604.1, read on the forward strand.
CCAGGAGATGCAGCCCCTCTGTAGCTGTGGTTACACGTATGGTGTAGTCATACTCCAGAGCCATTCACCTGGGCCTTACTAGAACCAGAAGATATTTGTGAGCTTCCACAAGCTGGGGAAAATGAACAAAAGACAACAGTGAACTGATGCAGGGGAAGGGCTGAAATGCACAGAACTCAGTTGAAACAAAAGTTCCATGTGTCCAATTTGGTTCCATGTGTTCGCAAGTCTTCAGTTTGTTGAGTGGCTTGGGGCGGTGTAGGATGGAGTTCAGCTCCTTTGTGGCAGGCCAGCTGTTCCACATGCATAATTTATATCTGTGAGGTTTGGATTGGAGTCCAAACAGGCAATGACAGCTTCAGTGACGGGCAGGTAGGGCTCTGCAAGTCTGCACAAACAGTACATCATCACCTGCACCAAGGTGCACAGTTCAAGGGATGATGGACAAAGTGTTCTGTTCCTGTTTCAGAAAAACTGCCATGTTCTAGATCTGTCTGAGGAAAGATTTTTATGGCCTAGAATTATCATGCCAGGGTTTGGCAGCAGGCATCGTAGTCTGTTATATTCCTTCTCCTACAGCCATGCCCTCAGACAGCTGAATAATGACTCTAAAATCATTACAAGTGCTGCCAGCACCCTACTGGAGCTCTTAGGCTTGGGTCACTATCACATCCCCTTTTAAACTGTCATCTCTGGTGAGCAATGGAACTGCATGACATCAGGAAGCACTAAGAGTGAAAAAAGAAGTGTGCCAGAGGAAGGGAGCACAGTTCTGACAGTAAGTATGTGTAAATTAGGAAAAATAAGAAAAGAATAGTAACTATTTTTTCAGTGTGATTTCTGTTAGGAAAGCAGAGATCTAGTTTAATTGATAGGGTGGTTTCTCAAAGATGACCATGTACAGTACTCTTGGGAAGCTAAATATTGTTGAAGAAAGGCTGAATGTTGAATAATTCTGTTTCTGTGCAGTCCTTACTGTTCATGTTCACAGCCAAGAAGTCTCATAGAAATCTTCCTTGAAGAAGTTGTTTCGCTTCTTCTACAAGCAGGGCTCCAGTACATCTCTGAAAGCTGAGCTTTTCTGTGTAGACATGGCTTTGCACATAATTAATGCAGTTCATTTTTGAGCATCTCTTTCTTTTGTTTGTCCTTTTAATAAATCTGTGATTTCTTCTCTGTCCAGCCTTGTAGTTATGATGCCTAATCAATGATGTAGGAAAAATAAGGAAAGTGGATTACAAACAGTATTTTCTGTTCTCCTTTTTCAAATCTCCATTTCCCACTTAAGTAATGTATATGTGAAAGTTTGTTTAAAACCCACAGAATTTTCTCATCCTTTGCACTTACAGTTACTCCTCACCAATACTCTTTGTTGTGCTTTCTACCTCTTGTTAGCTCAGTCCTTGGTATTGCTGTAGTAGAAAGCGAGCCCTGCTGAATTTTGTGTGGGAATTAAAATGAGGCAAAAGCCATTAGCTGAACTTGCAGGCCTTGAGAAGAAACTTTGTGGGGGCTCAGAATCCTTTCTTCCCTGTCAGTCTTTGGCAATGCTGCTATTTTCTCCTCTTCCAGCTATGCTAAATAATCTGGCCTCTGCTACACTGTGGTAGGAAATTTCTAGGCAAACACTACTCATGATCCTGTGGTAACAGTGCTCCCAGGCTGCAGGAGTTTGTGCATTAGAGTGATTTTCAGCATTGCTGTGTTTCTCAGGTTCTTACTGTGGTGACATGGCTGTACATCAGTGTGCACAGGGTTGCTTTTTTACAGAGAATTTAAAATGGATAGAAATGTAGGTTAAGCCTTGCCGTTCAGAGAACCTAGTGCTTTTTCTTTGTGACATTGCACATCAAGTTACACTCAAAGCTTACTTCCTTTGCTGAGCATATACAGGATTTGTCATCTTGGGTAACTGTTACATTTCCAGCAGTTCCATGTGTACTAATGCTCCCAAATTTTTAATTTAGAAGTTGGGAAAGAAAATTGCTAAGTAACCATTTCTTCACCAAGAAATCCATTGTCATTTTCCTGATTTATCTCCTTTATCTTCTTTAGGTAAACTTTGATTTCTTGATTGTCTTTTAACTTTAGGTAAGTTAGTTTTTAGCACTCTGATTTTAAGTCTTGCAGTCAACTTTTTTTTGGTGGTGTAACACCATTGCACCATCTTGTTAATGACATTTGGCATTGATTTACAGCTGCTTTGCTAATTTTGGTTTATGAGATCCCAAATAACAATAAAATCTGCATTAGCTTGATGATACAAACTCCGACCCATTCTGGAAAACTGCTGATTCAAACCTGGTAAAACCATGGAGTTTTTTTCCCAAGTGGAGTTCGCTCTTGCAGGGTTTATGCTGCGTTTGGGTAATTTTTTCTTAATGGGAGTTACACAGTCAAGATCTCTCAGTAACTGCTGAAGGGGCTTCTGCTGGCTTTGCATTCCCACTTCCTTACAGCCCATCATTCCCTACCTCTGTCACCTCCTCTCAGGCCTTACAGGCAGTGTACAAGCTGTGGCAGGTAGGCAGGATCCGTTAGCCAGCAACATCAGGCTTGAGTCTCACTCTGATGAAATCTTCATCCCTTCACCACAGGCAGGAACAGATTTTACTGACATGTGGCAGCCCTTCAGGTGATAAAGGAAGTCCTTTTGGTGCAAGGCCAGGCTGTCCCTGAATGGCTCTGTAAGTCAGGCTACTTAGAGGTAAGTAGGACTGCCAGGCAGAGATGGGCCGGCTCAGCTCTGATAGGCCCGAGCCTTGGCCAGGCTGGAGCTGAGGCATCACCATGAGCGTGCTCTGGCAGCAGGAAGGCCTCTGCTCCATGGAGAACTGGAGCTGCACCAGCAGATGGGAACATGGGGCAGTGTGTTCCCAAGGCAGGCTGGCTTTGCAGCAGGCCAAGAGGTAGCCTAGATAGAGAGCAGACTGGGACACAGGGAAAAAGACCAACTCCTCATCTGGTGTGTGTTTGTGTCCATTTGGAGTCTGCTTGTTTCCATGCTTTGAGCTGGGAACATCTCATCAATGGCTGAGGAAACTGGTAGCACCCAAACTTGGCACTGCTCCTCACCACACTCTATGCTTGTGTCCAGCTTACTTCTTTTGACATAAGAAAAGGTGGAAATTTGGGGTTTTCATTTTGGGGTTACTTCCTCTCCCCACCATATCACAAAACACGAGCATTGAAGTTAAATTCCTCATGTGAGGGAAAATAAGAAACTGTGCATTGCCTTGTTCTTTTTGAACAGAGAGTAATTAAAGATATGTGGGAGGGTTGTGTCCTTTATGCACAACAATATGTCCATTATGCTTGTATTCACCAAGTATGTGCATGGCACTTCATTAAGTCCCAAGAATCTGAAGAGAAAAGCTATTAATATATAGAAAATGTAAATGCAGTAACTCCTTTCTGAATTCCATTTGTCTTACTGTGGCACAGTTGTGAGTAGCTCAGCTGGTATTAGTTAAGCTACTCTATAAACCAAACACAGGGTAAAAATCAGGCTGTTCAGGTTGAGTGGATGTTGTTCTTAAGCACAATTTTTTTCCTGAGCTGAATTTAGTGTTTTACTTTATGTTAAAAATATATAGTTCTTTTCTGATGTGGTGAAAATCAAACTAATTCCCAGTTATATAAATTTATGATCAATAAATATGTCCTCAAGGATGTGTTAATTATAGCTATGCAAATAAATAAATAAATGAAACTTTTAATATAAATATAAAGCTCTAGTTTTCATGGGACAGATGAGAGAATCTCACTTCCTTTAATTATTTTTATTGCTTAGATGAGATGATCACTTCAAAAATTTTAAATCTCATCCATTCTGTTGAATTAATGAAATTTGCAGTTTCCATGATAAATAAGGTGAACCATAGGCCTTGAGAGAATTAAAATATAATATCAAGAAACCAAATAAACCAGTGATATAACATGATTTCATATTTAATGTAAGAGCCAATTTAATGAGTGTTATAAAATAACAGATTGAATGTTTAAAGTCAGAAGTGGCTACAGCAACTAACTGACTAGTGAAGTGCAACAACAGAATACAGAAGCTGGTTTTGCAGTTGCTATTTGTGAAATTAAATGTACTGGAACGAGACTGCACCAGGCAAGAGCACACAGAAGGGGCATAGTGGGGTTGGTTGCAGCTGGGTTTTCTGCAGGCTTTCTCCTTCTCGGCAGTTTCTGCTGCTGCTGTGCATCTGATTCCTTTTAGTTGGGGAAGTTCTTGTGAATGTATGTTGATGTTTAAGAGGAAAAGCCTGAAAGTTTTCACTTCGTTGTTGTAAGGATTGGGTGTGGCAGAGCTTTCTGTCGAGCTGCTGGTGGCCCTGAAGTGAGTAGAGTATCAAAACCCCCCCAGTAGTTAGAAGACTGTAAGTTATGTAGCTAATCAATGTGTTAGTGATTTTTAGCATGAGCTATATGAAGCGTCAGATAATGTGGTCTGAGTGTGCCAGCAAAGTAGGGGGAAGGCAACTTTATTCTGTGTTACAGCTTTTGTCTCTTTTGTTTGCAGCACAGTCCTTTTATTCTGCTAAAAATGGCATCGCATCTTTAAGTTTCGCTCTTCTGGGTTACTGTGGAGCATAAAAATGTCTTTGAGTGCAGACAATGACACCACTCTTTGCCATGCTACATTAGTTCTTTTTCCTTTTAATGGAGCACAAGGTTATTTTAGCTCAAGTGAAGCATTACTGGCTGTAATATTCCTGATAACTGTAGCAGTATCCATAATAGACTGAGAAAATGAGGTTTCACTAAGGTTTGCCAACAATTTTGTAATTTTTTGCCTCAGAAAGTACATGCCTAATTTGCACCAAAATAGGTAATGATTCAGTATAAATCAAGTGTGAACCAGATCTTGAAGCATTTTTCCATCCCTGCTTAAGCTTCTGTTTGACTGTTTCGTTAAATGCATGAAAGTTCTTTTCATAGTGTGTCCAGATTCTCTTAAACATTTTTTCCCTCTAGTCCACTTCACTTTTGCAGCCAGTTATTTTAAATGTAAAATAAAGTAATCCACAGAAATGGGAAGTAGAATTCAAACACCTCTCTTGCTGTGGGGGGTGGGGACTCAGGTGGCTGCCACACTTCCGACTTGTGTTTTCATCTCTTGTTCTGCTTTACTTTCTATATGTTTCCTGGAATGAAGAGTTTCATAATTGGCTGCACTGCTGACTTCAAGAGCCATGGAAATAAGCTCGACTGAAATGAATTGCTCTCTCTCTGCACACACAAGATGGATCTTTGAGAACTTACATTTTTTTGTTGTTTGAAAGCTTTGTTTGTTATGAATCTGCAACCACGTGTTATGCATACGGATAGACATCATGACTCCCAGCTAAACCACAAATATGTAATTTTCCTCTGGACTCTTTCCTCCAAAAACAGAGATCTCTACTACTTCAGCTAAACTAAGCTTTTTCTTTCAGTAAATCTAGCATAGACATTTTTAGAGCATTTTTAGGGGATATTGTAAGTTCTGCTCCATTTGCTTTTACAGACGATGTTGCTGATGGTCTAATGGGTGAATTCTGCACTGGTTCTTGGATTGATACCCAAATATTGGGAACCTTTACTTGAGCTGAGGGTGAGGAAAAAAACAACCCCCAAGTGAAAACAGGTTGCAGTATATGGGGTGATGTGGATGGGCATCACTGGATGGCATTAGAGCAGCTCCTGCTGGGTGGTAAAACTGTTGTCATGTGTTTTCTGTGGTAATCCTGCCCCAGCCTTGACATTTGTGGCTCTGGGCTGAACCCACTCTGTGGGACACTTCTGTTTTGGCCTTTTCTTGTTCCCTAAAGAAAATAAGGAATTATCATTCAGGCAGCATTTCTTTCCCAGGCAGCTTAAATCTGTCCATTTGCATTGTTTGGCATCCTAACCCGTGGTGGGTGAGCTGTCACCCAGTATGTCACCCTGTCACCCTGCTTCTGGAAAAGGTGCCTTCAAGGAGGAAGTGTTGGGCTGTCTGCCACCGGAGAGCTGCATCCCATCTTACCCCTCTCCCCCAGTTCCCTGTGGCAAGCAGAAAAGGATCTGTTTAGACATGGGGGCAGAGAGAAGGAGCGGAATGGGGAAACAGTGGGCACGTGAGCAGAAGGAGGCAAAAGGAAGTTGTCTTGACTTTGGGCTGTGGGTCATAAATCAAGAGTGGTGCTTTGGGAGCTCATTGTGGAGCTTTGGCGTGTCTTTGCTCCTTTTCCAGGGGCGATACCAAGCCAGGAAGCTCATTGAGAGACACAGTCTGTGGGGCTACTCCCATCTGCACAGACATCTTGCTTTACTTACACACCCAGTCCTCTGCAAAAACGTACTATGGATCATGGAGTCATGTGGGTTGGAAGGGATCTCTGGAAGTTATCCAGTCCCAACTCCCTGCTCAAACCATGTCCAGTAAATTTAGGTAAATCAGAGCCCATCCTGCTGAGTTTGAAGACTCTGCAGAGAAGGAGATTGCCCAGCCACTCCAGGCACCAGTCCAGTGTTTGATCACCTTCCTATCCACATAAATAACTAAATAAATAAATGTGTCTCTGTGCCTGGCTGGGATTTTCCAGACTCCAGCATGTCTGTGGTCTCTTGTCTTGCCACTTGCACCTTGGAGAAGGCTTATTTCAGTCTTCCCTGCTACCTGATCAGCAACCCAGTTACTGGAAGGAAACGGGGATATTCCCCAATACAACTGCATCCCTGTTAGGATGTTTTTGTTATTTTCTTAAGAAGGCATTTGCTCTCATTTTTAAATATTGTGACATAAATTCCTAAAGTGTAATTTGAATAAAAACTCCAAACAGCAACAGACTCTTTGGAATGCAGAATTTCCTTACTTCCAAGATGTGGATTTGGAAGTGCATTTTATAGGCTGAACGTGTCTGTGCCATGTTACATGCAGAAATCCCTTTTCTGCTTATGTTATGCATTTTATATGCATCTTCTGCATTTTATTAATGGAATGCCCATTCAGTAAGAGATTTTATAATATCTTAGATATAGATTGAAAACTGGGCATGGAAAATCAGGAGTCAACCTGCCTGCTTGGCCTTGCATGTCCATAGACCTGCTGCGATGTCACCCTTGCCTATCCCTGTGCATGGCAGGGGTGTGGGAGGTTGGTGCCAGTCTAGCTCATCTTCCCCTGGTGCCTGAGGACCAGGGGACAGCACCAATGTGTTCCAGGCAGACAGACATCCCCCTGACCACCCCTGGCTTGTAGCAAGTGTTTTGAGTGTCCTTTAGAATTTTCCACCCTCCTTCAAACTTTTGCTTTTAAGAAGTCACCGATTCCCTTTTCATCTTGATTGTGTTGCACTGCTGTTCGGAGTATCTGTCAAAGCCATGGAATTCCAAAGGATGCAAGCTGGTCTGCTCCTCAGCTTTCTGCTGCATCCTGGCACAGAGTGAATGCTCTGACCCTGCAAATAACACCAACCTCCATCACTGGCAATGGATAAATAGCTTGTAATTGCTCAATTCAGGCTGGACTTTTTCAGATTTCAGCACTGGAGACTTTCCTACTCCTACAAAACTGCTGATCCAGGCATTTTTTTCAGTTGAGAGAGGTTTAATGATACCTCCCTCCTCCTAGTCACCTTCCAAATTTGGAACTTCTTTTTATAGTGGCTTCACCAGAGTGTTAGTATTCTCATGGACTGCCCATGGGAATGTGCTTCTAATTTTAGTTTGTCCTCTACATGTCTGTCTCCTTTAAATGCATCCAGCTTCTCATTCCAGCCACACTGGGCCAAGCATGACACTCTGCTGCTGATACTTGTTCATTGAAGATGTTCTGGTATTGCATTGTAATCAAATCCACAGCTCCTGTCCTTGTGCTGCACAGCAGTGAGTAGCACTCATGTCTCAGCGCTTGTACCACCCAAGTAGTGCTGTTTAATTAATAGATTTGGTGTGCATTTATTTACTAGGTGACCTTGAGAGTTATTTATGGTATTTCAGCAAGTTATACTTGGTCTGATGTTGATGGTGTTAGTACTGGGATTGTGTTGAATTTGACTGTGCAGTCTTGCCGGGAAGGACTTGATTGATGATGTAAAACCATAATTGCAGCTGACTGGCTAGCAGCTATCTTCTGTAGCATATATGTATTTTGGGACTTACTGGATGTGCTAAATGAGAGGAATATTTAGAAAGAGATTTCAGCTGCAGCTAGTAGTCTGGGTTTGTGAATACAGACCGGGTTCAGCTCTCTCCTGCAGCATTTCCATCCAAGTTTATGTGGGCTGTCACTGAACTAATTACAGTCTTACAAATGGTCCCACAGGACAGGACAAGCTTGCTAATTTTCATTTATTGTGAGACTGTGATTAAAAGACAATGGCAGTTTCTCATCATAAGCCTCAAGTTTGTCATCTATTAAGTCAATATACATTCCCTTCTTTTTGTAAAACAAACACTTTGAATCACTTGAGATCATCATTCACTTGTGAACCTGCACGTTGGGGAAATGACAGTAATTTATAGTTGTCCTCAGCTGTGGTAGCATCACTTACTGTGATAGTTAATTGATAGAGGGGGAAGGCACATTGACTGGAAAAATAATACAGATGGTTTTGAGCCCAGCCCGGTGGATGGAGATAGAGTGGGATCGTTATGGGAACACTATCTGGGCATAGTACTTTGAGTTGCTCGGTCTTATGCTCTGTTAACTTACTGAGACCCCCTACTGCTTAAATGTTGTCTTGGGTAACTGTGGAGACGTTTGGTTCTCCAGGTTACAGCAAGGTTTTGTTTACCGTGTTGGATGGATGGATGTTGGCAGTACCACACAGATGGAAACAGGAGACCAGTTGCCTAACCTGACTTTTTTCTTCTTGAACACTTTTCTGACAGTGCTTTTTCACACTTGCTGTATAAGAAACAGACTCAGTCCCTAAATTTCCCCTGTTGCTACCATAAAGAAGTGAAGAGGGGTTAAACTGCAGTGGCATGGATGGAGCTGGTCTCTGGGATGCTCCTATTGCTCCCATTCAGAATATTCAGGATTCATGGCTGTGAAAGAGAGCACCAAGGACAAAGATGTCACTATAGGCATGCTTTAGGCCTGTTGCATCCATTTCAGGTCTTTTTCCTCAAAGCTGGTAACGTGAAATTTGGGGACCTGGTCTATGAAATTGGCTTTAGTCTTCTTTGCTTGCACAGATATAAAAAACCCCATCGGATAAAGGAAGGGAGAAGATGAATTTACAGTGGTACTGTATAACATGAGAAAGTAATAGTTAATTCCACAAAACACAGAATTTTCTGTGAAGTTGACTTTTTTGTCCTGGAACTACTTGCTGGAGCAGGTCCGTGGCTTGCCATCACTTCAGAATAAACAATTTTCTGATTTATAAGGGCTACTGTGCTTTAGAATAATATAAGCATAATCAAGAAGTGATTTAGAGAGGATGTAGACTTGGTCTGCTGTGAGAGAAGACCTGATACCTTAGCACTTCTTTGGGTTTTAAATTAAGTTTTTAATTTGGAAAAATACTCAGCATTTAAATGCCATATTGTCATGCTTAGTATTGCCATCACAGATGCCTGGAGTCTGTCTTAGTCCTTGGAGTGGAGCATAAGTGATTCAGTTGTCCTGTTAACAAACTAAATTAACAATCATTAAAAGGTGGTGCCTACTGTGATTAAGTGAGTTGGTGGTTGTGCTTCATTGAGTTTCGTATGGATCTTCAGAAAATGAGCTCAGATCTGTATGATGTTTATAACCACATCACTGGGGGGGTATGACTACACTTATACTGTCATTTATGGGGTTTTGACTTCTTATAGAAAAGGTGCTGCAATGCCTCATCCTCACTGCAAATCTGGAGTATTCGCAGATCCCACTGCTTCCGTTTGATGTACCGCTTCCAGCACGGATGTAATTAATGTTACACTTAGCACATAGGAAGTAGAATTTTAGGTCTGTCTGCACATAAAAGCTCCCCCAACTTAATCAAAAGCTAATTTATTTTTAAACTGAGGTAGCAATTTCTTTGTGGCCACCTACTGCTCTGTAAACTGGCAACTTGCTTCAGTTTAAATTAGTTGATGCTTTGTTTTAAGCTGAATTAAGAGAGCATAAACTTGGGTTTTATGCCAACGTAATAACATAAACTAGAACATTTTTCTCTTGTAGACGAAGGTCTTAACAAATAGTATTTGTAATCCTCACTCCACATTCTACAAGAAATAAGAGCATATAAAGTTCCTTTGTGTATTCTTTTGTCGTATTCCCACAGGGAGGATTGGCAAGAATTCCTAGAGACAACTTTAATTGAAAATGAACTTTCCATTTTAAATGTTATTTACTCCAGCGTGAGGTAAAATGAACTTTATAACTTGAAAGTTATTTAATGTTTACAAGGTCTTACATATAGTTTTTGTGAAAAACCAAAGCACAGTAGCAGCTTTTTCTGAACATGATAGTAATGATCAGCAGTAATTATAATTTTGACATGTAGATATGTGTATGTACATTCGGCCTATTTTATACAGTGTCTAACATATATTTAAGGGTAGAGCCTACAAGACAGGGTTTTTCCCTCTGGATCACATTCTGCAGTTGGCACTGGGAGTTGGATGAGGCAATTCCAGTGCACTTGTGTTTTCTGTCCCTCATCACAGCAATGTTTTAGCAGTGAAATTTGCTGGTTTGGTTTTCTCTCAAGATGCATGTTCTTGTTTGGAAACTATTATAGGAAATGGAAAGTTTAGCCTCATGGAAATATGGTTTGGGTTCTTTGTTGTCGCTGAAATTAAATGTGATGGGATTCCTTGATCACGAGTGTCAGGGATTTGTTTCTGCAGGCATAATTAATCTCCCTTATTTACTTTACAGTGCTGCTTTGCAGAGCAATTCTGTGTCTAGGATGAATAATGTGATAAAAGCACATCTCTGTGTGCACGTTTATTACTTACCTGGGAAGCTGCTGTGGCAGATTCTTTACAGGCTCGTTGACCTGCAGGTCGTTGTGAGCTGTTTTAGCAGAAATCAGGGCACAGACACTTTCATGGAGACAGTTGGTCACACTGGAATTGTGTGCGTGTTCTTCCCAACAGATGCAGCCCATATGGAAAGGACTTCTGCAAATGTTTACAAGTGTTTATTTGTAGGAGTGTATTTGTTACAGCTTTTTGTTCTGGTCAGGTTCTTAGAGTGGTTAAGTGCCTCGGAACAGCCAAGTGGAATTTTGTCTGTGGCCATTTGCATCACAGCTGGAGGAAAGGAAATCCTTAATAATTAAGGATTGTATTCCATTAAATAGCAGATGGCCAGCTTGTTACATGATCATTTAGTAAATTCCTCATGAAGGTAGTTTGTTAAAACCATCTTCTTTAACATAATTTATTGATCATATTCCATCAAAGTGACCAGGACACTCTTCCAAATAGGTTTCAGAAGCATCCTCTGTTTCAATTATTTTCTCCATAATATATCTGCTTTACAGCAGAAGATTCCTGTTTAGTCACAGATTTGAAAGTACTTCCTTTAACAAAATGAATGTATTTTAAGTCAGTACTGGGTTTGAGTATGGATTTATTTAAATTTTTCATTTTTTGCCTGAAAATTATCTTTTAGCGTTATTAGTAAAATTAAAAAATTCTATGCGTCTTGGGGGGAAGAAGCAAGCAGGAATGTCAGTTCCATCAGCCTTTGGAAAGAGAGGGGACAAAATGTTTGTTGGTGGTTCACTGATTGAATGAGGATAAATTTGCATGCCATTTCTGTCAGGAAGAGGGAAATTTACAGGACATGTAATGCAGCCATCAGACTTGAGAGCTGGCTCTCCAGCCCTGCTCCATTTCCATCGTGCTATGCAGTAGGTGCAATATAATGATCTGGAAGCTAACTGGGGGAGAAGGGCAGAATGCTTTAGGTGCCTCCAGTTGCCAGAAGGACCTGTTTTAGAAGCCCTTGTTCACCTAAAGCAGTGAGACACCAAAAAGCAGTGACTGTGTGTATAAGTACTACATTTTCAGTATTCCCTTGGTCAGAGTTGGGATTAATTACAAGTATTTTTTGTTAGGATATTTATCTAGCAGTGGTCACTGGATTCGAATTGCATACAAGAGTTGGATTATTCCTCAGTTACTAAAAAAATTGGTATCTGACTTAAAACATCAGTAAAGCTATTTTTAATATTTCCTTGTTTCTTTACACAGTTCTTCTAATCAACTTTCAAATGAAATTTACTGGGTTACCTTGAATCCACAGTTATGACCTTTTGGTTTTACTTGGTGGTCTTTGATAAAGTAATGCTTTTAAAACTAAAAATTAAAACTGCCAAAACTGTAAAGTTTTAGGAAATTTAGATGTAGTTATTGCTGCTACTGACTTAAAGATTTAGCCTAGGTTTTCTGAAGATAGTTGTTACTAAATAAAGGTGCCTTAAATACAGTGGTAATTGCTGTGCAAGCATTGTCCAAGGCTGCTTGGGGCATACCTGGCTCCTGTGTGAGTGGTTTCTTTTCTGTGGTTCCTCTTGAGTCGTGCCACAGGATTGCAATTTTCTGCTTTCCTTTTTGTTTAAAATATTTAAAGTAGACTGACTGTGTTTTCATAAGCTGATGCTTTTAAATACCTTGGGGCTCCGTCCTCATGAAAGGGAAGCATTTAAAAAATAAACATACATGTTTCTCTGAGTGGTTATTATATAAATTGTTTATGTGTCTGTCTTTAATGTATTTTAAGAGAGGAAAGCCAGGAAGAGAGGCTGTGTTACTCAAAGATTGCAACTCCCCGATAGCCAATTTTGTCGATGTGTAGGCCCTGTAAATATTAAAAGGTATAAAGTCTAATTTGGCTAATTGGGCAATTGCATTCCCTCCGTTAAAGTACAGTGTGGTTTCCTGAAACTGCTAATTTTAATTGATGTTACATCTCCGTGTCACAGCTTGTCCTTTTTATTAGTTAACACTCCATGAAATTCTTGTGTCTTTATTCCTCTTCTTACATGTTCTGATGAATGCAAAAATAGTTTAAAAACGTTAGTGCTTAAAGCATCAACACTGGCAGCTGAGACATCAGTTTGCTCATAGCAAAAATTTGTGTCAGACTTGCTTTTAATCCATGCAGTTATCCTCATAAGGATTAATCTGATGACATTTGTTAGGCTTTTTGTTGCTTTGTAAAAAATCTTGTTCAACTTAGAAAAGCAGGCCTTCAGCTGCAAAGAGGAGTTGGCTCACTCTGAAACACAAGATTTCCAGTAAATGACACAGTTGTATATTAAATGAAAATATGAAGATGCAGGTGTACGTTTCAGTCCCCTGTTCTTCTGTGCAACAACTCCATACAATTTTGCTGTTTTCATACATGAATAATTAAAGGTGTGTAGCTCCAGCTGTTCCTTTAAACTTCATGGATCCAGGATATAATTCCACAGAACTGCTCTGGGCACGTGTGCACACAGAAATGCACACACACCTGTGTTATGGTGCACTGAAAAGCAATTAAAGCCTGTGGGACAAAGAGATTAGCATCAGTTATCTCAACTGCTTTCCCTGGGGACTACCAGCTCAGAATTACATGTTTTGGAATACCTCTCAGGTTTGTGTTCTTTTTCTAATTAGTTAATTTTATTTGGGAAAATTTCTTTTTAAAGACTGTCAGTTTTCACTTAGCAGGATAAAGCAAGAGTCTCTCCATGACAAAAGAGCTGGTAATTTGAGGCCATCTTCTTTGACATCAGTACCTGGAGTTACTTAGTCTCTATGCAAAGTGGATCTTTTTTCTACTTTGACAAGTAATTTTTCATTTTCTCTGTAGCAAGAATCTTTTGGCGACATTAACACTTTGGCAAAGTGACTTCTCCACATGCATGCAGTAGGCTGGCATTTAATCAGAATACATTGTTTATTGTGAGGGCCTTGATGAGAGTGGGAAATGAATATTTTTGGAATATATGGCTTTTTGTTCATAGTACTCAAGGCTTGCAGTGCCTTGGGGGAAAAGGCAGTATTTCCAAATATTAAATTCTCCAGTTATTTTTCCCATCATTTCTTATTATGCCAATTTTTGAGAGGCAGATGAATAGGAATTTATGTTCTCAAGATTTTGCCCCTAAATAATTGTGAATTTGCACTGTAATAAAAAAATCACCTTCTGAAGGAATTTGGGAGTTAACACTTGTTAATGGTGTACACAGCACTGCTGACTTGCATGAAGTAATTTAATTACTTAAGTATTGCATTTTACTGCTGGTGTGTCTGACAGCATGGGGGAGGATTATTTTCTTAAATATGCAAAGCATTACTCTGTGTTTAGTGTTTTTAAGAAAGCAGCTGCCCTGGAGCATTGCTACTGTACTAATCTTACCAGATTAGCCTCTAAATATTTCAGACTCTGAGGTAACAACTCTTATTAATATTTACCAAATTCTCTTCACTGTACCTGATGAGCTTTATTACAGAGGGTCCCAGGCTTCCATGGTCTCAGCAGAACAGTATTGTGAGAGGAAATGTGAGTGTAAGGACAGCACAGACTCCATTTTCGTGCTGAGTTCCCTGCCTGGGAGCTATAGCTGTGACTCTTATGCACCAATGATTTAAGGGGTTTGGTGGCTCAGCAGAGATTATTTATACCGTTTATACCAGGCATTCAAAAGAGGATGTGGGGACACAAGGGAGCACTGAGGTGCCAGCAATGAGGCTACAGTGAAGATGTTTTGTTTGAAGGGAGCAGATCAGTGCCAACGGTAGCACTCCTGAGCACTGGGTCACAAACTTCTGCGTGCTCAGTTCTGCTTCCTCATGCAGGTTTATTGTGTTTACCTTGCGATCCCAGCACATTTCCCTTGGGATCTAGATTAAAAGCTGTAGGATGAATGCTGTAAAGGCTCCTGCACTGGTGTCCACGAGAGTTTCTGGTAAAATTCGAGCAGTAACTTTATTTTCTGTCCCTTGTCACTTTGCTTTATGCAGTAGAGCAGCAAAGGTGGCAAAGGGTGACTTTGCAGGAAGATGTGAGTTCTGACAGTGCTAAGTCACAGCAGATCTTCCACTTCTCAGCCAAGCAATTCTGCTGAGTACAAGGCTTTCTTTGTCAGAGACAGGACAGCAGAAAGTGTTTATAGACAGGTATTTGAAACAGAAAACTGAGTGGTTCAAATATGAGTAAAAACATATCTCATTATGGCTTTTCAATGACTGAGGGTTTTTCAATTTTTATTTTGCCTTTTCATTTTCAAATGCAACAATTTATCCCATATCTACTGGCAGACAGTCACCAATTCATAGAACACCCAAAGTTGAATTAAGTTGTTCCATGAAGTTCTTCCTATTAACTAATTAAATTCATTTTTTAAAGGATATTGGGGTTTTGGTTTGGTGAGTTTGTTTGTTTCAATAGGTAGTCTATGTAAGGTGTGCATAAATACTGTAATATGCATTTGGAAGGGAACATGGAGACAAAGCATCCTTTTCTCTTTTTCATCATTGCAGGAAAGCAGAAACTTGAAGAAGTAGTTTGCATATTTCAGCAAATATGCTATAAGCTTTTGTGACTTTCAAACCCATTTTAAACCTCTACTGCTGATGAATGTGCCCTGTAACTTCCTAGTCATGCACTAATTTGAGACATCAAACTTCACAGAGTTACAGGATCGGTTCCTCTGGGGGTCCACAGATCTTCATCTTTAGTACCAAAGGGAAAATTAATGTCTTTACCATTGACTGTGTTAATCCCTTTCCATGCTCTGTTCATAAACACTGTGAATGGGATTGCACAGAGAGAGATTTCCCCAAGGAGCATCACTCTGGTGGTTTGGCACCTCGGTGCACATCTGTGCAGCTGCTGTGCTAACTGTGCAACAGAACTTTGGTGTAAAGTTCAGTCTTCTCCAATGATTTGTCTTTGTAACATGAACTAATTCTGATACCAGATTTAGCAAAATTATCATGTGAGCAGTTTCACACAAATATTTTAGGCAATAGGTTTACATGTGGTTAAATAACTCTGTCATCAAGAATTTCTGTGTACTGTTTGATTTGACTCCTTGCCTGGAAAATTTTGATTTTCAGTGGAAGTATATGGAATACTATTATTTTGATTTTTTTTTTTTAAAGGCAGAAATTCAAAAAGGAGATCATAAAGTTATTTGGCCATTATATCAAGCTGTTTTCTGTGGGATAGGCACAAAATAGTTCAGCACAGAAAGTCACATAAAGGAGATCGTTTTACTTTTCAGTTAGACTGGAGCTGGCCCACACTAATAGCTAAATGGAAGCTAATCAAGGTAATAGGACTTCTCCCTAAAATTATTGTTAGGGTATTTCAAGTGTGATGATTGGAAAATATTTCAGGTGAAAATCAGTGCTGAAGCCAAAGAGGGGCTATTCCTCACGTTTTGTGGGCTTACAGTATATCTCCAAAAGTAAGGGTTGTAAGCTCCCTGGGTTCCTGTCAGACATTCCAAGGGCTTTGCTTAGGAGCAACATCTTTGTCTGAGGTTGTGAAGCAACTTCTCTGGAACCCAGTGGAGGACAGTGACTGCAGGGCTACAGCAGGCAGGAGGAAAAGGAGTTACCCCAGTTTCCTTTCTGCCCTCTCGTGTGTTTGTTGATAACAGCCTTGATGAAATATCTGCAGTTAATAATGATTTGGTATAACTGAAATCCCTTCAGAAAAGATAAATGGAACTGTTACTACTGATGAATGCTTTGTGACTCTGGAGAAATAGGAATTGTAGTGTGAGCTTCTGATGGGAGTTATTATATTGGATGAATAATCTCTGTAATTGCTGCCTTTTGATTTGTTGTGCCTGAATCCTGCCTGATAAGTGTGTGTGAAGAACTGTATCTGTCTGCAGTGACTGCACAAATACTTCTTGTAGTGCATGCCCTCTTAAACTTAGTGAGTATCTTCTCAAATTGTCATCTTGGCATCCCTTGTCTTTCCCATGGCAGGCTGAGTGCAGGCAGAATGTCTGGGCCATGCTGGATTAGCCTTGGTGCCACTGTGCACCCTTCGCTCTGCACTCAGCCTTGTCTGCACCAGAAATTGCTCTCCTCTGCCCTCTTATTTGACATTTTCACTTTACAGACATAACCCTGCACCTGGATTGACCAAAGGTGCCAACATAAGCTCTTGCCAAAAGGCAGCTCTCATATTCTCTGGCTACCTCAGCCTGTTTTCCTTTTCAGGAGTAATTGGGGGCATATGATCCTGATTCAGAGAAGGATTTGTTCCATCTTGCTTCTGTGATTCAGGCATTTGAGAGGAAAGGAAAAGAAAGCATGTGATCCTTGAAGAAGTGTCAGACTTGAGTTTGGCTAGCAAGGAATTAGGCTCCCCAGGCTGAGCAAAACATTGTCCATCATCTCAAATAACAGCCTCTTTGTAGTCCAAAGGGACAAGATCCATGGTTCTGCAGGCACTTGGAACCAAGTCCTGTTCTAGAGGAGGAAGTGACAAAGTGAGAGCACCTTCTGCTTCAGGCAGACACCAAAGCTCGAGGAGCCCATTCGCATGGTGCCATCCTGGCCTGCTTGGTATCAGGGATATGACAGAGGAAAATGTTGCTCTGAATTGAAAAAGCCATGCTTTGAGTTCTTCTTAGTCTATTTCATGAACAGGACTTTTCTATCAAAAGGTATCATTTGCTATGTATTAAAGCTTAAAGAGTTGTAAACTTTCTGTAAATGTATATGCAAAGCTGACCACCTGCACTCCAAATTTCATAGGTTTAGGGCTGTGTAACATCTGTGACATACCCAAAGGTCTGCACTAAATCCCATTTCATGAGTTTTATCTTTGATGCTGCTGTACAAAGCCATGCACCCAACAGCCACATGTTTTAGGGGTCTCTGTCCTCAGCTAGAAATGTGAGGCTGTTCTTCTAAGCTGGTGTGTGGTGTCTCATCCCACATTTGGTTTGCTTTAAAGATGAGACATTTGGGAATATTGAAAGCTCAGCTCAATGCAAGCACACACAAAAATCTGATTTGGGGATGCTTGGGGTTTTTTGAGAGGTTGGAGGATGGTGTTGGCTGGCCCTTCATAAAAACATGGAGTAATCTGAAATACAGAACCAGCCAAAACCACAAACTCTGATTTAGACCTACTTGGCTCTTCTGAATCATCACGAGCTCTGCACACTGACTCAGCCAAGAGCTGGTTTTCTCTTCTTCTTGTGTAAACACAAGATGTTTCTCTAGGCTAAATATTATTAAGTTTAAAAGTCATGTTTATTTGTCATGTATAAAAAATTATTAATACAGAAAGTTACCATCTGGGGAGATCTGAAAATTATTTTCTTTACACTTTCTTCCTCAGCTCAGCTTTGAACACTGATCACTCTTAGGGTACCCTAATTTTTTCATTTGATTCTATAAGTGTTAATTATTTGGATCAAACTACTGACAAAACTTCCTGCATTTCCTTTGGAAATTGCAATTTCATTTTAAATGATTAAGGAAAACTGCAGGACTTAATTCATAGTTGTACCACAATGTGGTGTGAATTCTTAAAATTCAAAGGGAAGATTCTGCAACTGACTAGCACATTTCAAGGAAAGCTTGCGATCTGGACACAGAGAGGTGTATGTAAACATGGCATGGGGCTTCGTTAGGATGCTCTATGTTGGCCAGGAGATTTCTCTTTATGACTCTTCACAGTACATGTGAGAAATTGTTAACAAGCCCTGGAGGGTTGTTAGTCTGCTGAAATTTGTGACTAATTATGGGGGAATTTTCCACATCTTGCTTTTTTTACAATGTCTAAGGTGTAATACTCCTGAGAAAAAAGTTGTATGACATTAGGAAAGTAAGAGTTACAGAAAAGGCAATTCTGAGGGTAGGAAATTTAAAACAAAGCCCCAAATCCCACAGCTGAGACACACAGAGTTGAAATAGCAGCTCTGCAGTAAAATTATCATCCCCCCTTCTCCCCCAAACCAACAAAAGCCATCAAAGACACAGAAAAGGTGACTGGTGTTTATCTTTTCTTCCCCCTCTCCATAGTGCGGCTCCATGACAGCATATCAGAAGAAGGATTCCATTACTTAGTCTTTGACTTGTAAGTATTTGTTTTGCATTTGTTTAGCATGTTGGGGATGTGCTGTTCAGACCTGGAGGTGCAAGTACAAGCTCACGAGACAAATGCATGGTTCTGGTGCGATGAGCTGAACAAATAGATGGAAACAGCTGGAAGGACAGGAATATATTTGCTCATTGGCATGTGCAAGAACTCATTTGTAAGTGTCACTGTAAGGATTCCATATTAAAACTAGTAAAATCCACTGATAAAGTGGATTTTAATATAAAATGTAAGTATGTGAGTAAAGGTTGTGTGATACCTGCCCAAATAAAGCAAAGATAGAAAAAAGTATTTGCTGCAAGTTAGTTGTCTAAAGGAAAAATTTGAAAAAGCATGTGGAACGCTTATTTCTCTACAGACAATCTCCACTGCTGGATTTAAAAGGTAAGCCTGAGTTTAGAGAGGGAAATATTCTTTTAGTATTTCATTCCTGATTGATACCTTAATGCTTTATAGCGTTTCATTTTGACACCTCTCAGAATGTAAAGTGCCCATCATATAGAAAGGAAGTTTCCTACTGATATTCCTATTTTGCTTCAGGAATTGAAGTACCATGAGTTGTTCCTGTAGCAACTGGGCTTGTATGGAGCTTGTTTTTTCCAGACAAGGGTTTTTAGTGGAAGCAGGGATGGTGACAGCATGAACTGTGTGTCTCAGGCTCTTAACATGAAAAGAGAAACTGATTTCCTCATTCTTCCCTGGGATGGGCAAACTTTTCCACTCACTTGAAAAGTTAGTGCTTATGGTTTTGGATATGGACAAACCTGAATGATAGCAATTGCATTGCAAAATTGACTTACTTAGGTAAAATTATCTCTTGAAACTAAATTTTTCCAGGGCAGTTTATGGTTTAACAGACAACACACCCACCCACCTACCCAAAGAGCTTTCTTAGGCCCCCCGTGGTTTTGCTGGTTAGAATGAGAATACATTATTTCCCCAGAAATGGTAAATATCTTATTTCTAAGCATACAAACAGAAGTATTTGCATTCAGCATAGCTAAGTTAGAACCTGAATCTTCCCACACAAAAGAAATCGTGTGCTTTCATGTTTGAATGACATTCTGGTTTACTTTCTGACTTAAGTTTTTGTAAAGAAATCTGTTAAGACTTCTTCAGCACTAGATTTCAGACTAGAAATACGCACATATTAAATAGTCTGTCTGCAGTGAAGGCGTTCAGGATTCAGGAATCAAGTCCTAACTGGGCTCAACAAAAGCTTGTATGTGATTTGTGTCTGTCCCAGGTAAGTGCTGTGACTGTTGGCTTGGAAATGGCTCCAGGGCACAGCACACATATTTGTTCTCCGACATGCACTGGGGTTTGTTTTGCTCTTTTTTTCCCTTAAGGGCTACAAAGGAAATCTTTCTATGTGGAATTGGAAAAAGCTTCTTAATTCAGAACATTTCTAAGAAGTGCATGCAGAATTCTTAGTTCTAGGGACAATATCCCTTTTAAAAACCAGTGCCTATTTATTTTCTTTGTTGTGCTGCTGTACTGTGAGAGACTGTGGCATACTATAATTGCAGTTAGTCCACGTCTGCCTTAGATTTAATATATAATACCAGACTTATCTCAGGGGATTATGACTGTGTTGTGAACTAGAACATTTGAACGACTTCAAAGTTGTAGATAACAGTATCTCTATCTCAATAGAAAGGGAGCAAATAGAAGCCTATGTTCTGCAATAAAATGTTAATGCCTAACCCAAAGATACTCCCCTGGCAGAAAACTAGATTCCACAGGAAGTGTTCTGCCTTGGCTGGAACTTCCTCCGTTCCCTGTCAGTCACATTCAGGACAAACAGAAGAACAGCCTCAAACATATGTATAATAAAGCTTTTATGTTTTGACCATGGGGTTCGAGGGTTTTATAAAAATTATTTATTTTGCAAAAAAGAAAATATCTGAACGGCAGAGGCAGTGACTTTGCTGACTGATCGTTGTTTTTGGAGAAGCACCAGGTCGCATTCTTGAGGAACTTTTGCCAAATTACTGAGAATACCTGTTCACTGTTAATTTTTCACATTCAGATTAAGAAATCATTGCTTTCATGCTGACTAATATTATTTATTAGTGAAACTTCACCTTTTACAAACATGTGGTTACTACCCTGTTGACAAGTACATAAAAGAGCCGACATGATAAAAAGGTACCATATGCACTTCTTGAACATGCAGGCCAAGAACCTGCTTTTCTTTAATTAGTTTTTATTCAGCAGGAGCCTGACTGTGGTGTAACACTGTCACTCCACCCACACATGCAGTCATGTCATTTTCTTAATGATTTCTTTCAGACTGTGTGGGATTCGGTAGGACTGTTTCCTCAGAAATTTCTTTCAGACTTCATCCCACGTAAGAAAGTGAAGGGGAAGACTGCCCTTTCTGGGGATAGAAAAACAACCACTGTTACTTTCTATTTTGAATTTCTAATAATCTCTTTGGATTGAATGCTACAGAGATGTCTGCAGCCTGTTGCTTCACTTGTATACCTCAGGCTGTGCTTTTTTCTGTAGAAAGAAAGAAAGAGTGTTTACGTACTGTGTTACAGACATGCATTTGGATGAACAGTTCTGGTGTCATATGGGAAGGTGGGAGTCTCTGGAAATCCATGTGGAGAATAGGTATTGAACAATGAACTTCATGAATTTAATAATGGACTTCATGAAGTTTTTGCTCCCCTTCCCTATTGGTTAAGGCAGCTGCAGTCAGGATTTGCGTCTGTTGGACCATTTCAGTTGCTAAGCACGAATGAGACTGTCTTCAGTGTTAATGATGTTAGATGAGTTCAAATCCAATCAATTCTGTCAGTATTAATTGCTGTATCTGAATGGAAACAGCTGTAGCACTTCAAGACTCTTGTGCAAGTCAATGAGATTCTCTATTTTCAGTGTCTCTGTTTTAATGCACTTGATGAGATGCAACAATTGGTACATTAAGAATCCTGGCCTTGATTTTGGTTTCTAAGTGCAGGGACCACATTGTGTAAAATAAACAGAAAATACAAAAAAGTTTCCTAATTTGCAAAACAGTGTTTGCCTCAGGTAAGTGCCTGGGCTTCTATTTCAGAAGTAGAAAGGCCACAGATGAATGTAATAATTCCATGGTCACTGTAAGCTGCTTTCTCCCAACTCCATTATGAAGGCAATTGAAGAAATAAATATAAGCTAGGAGGAAACCACACCGGTGTCATCATCATCAGAGGTTGGTTTAGCTGTCTGTGCTAATTTGTATGTTTCTTTTAATTATTCTCCTGTATTTGCAAACATAAACCAGCAGTTTTTCTCCAAGTGGTGCAGAGGGCCTTGGTGTTTCTACATGCTGCTTGTACCTCTTCTGAGTAAACAAACCCATGTACTTTCTTTGTTGCCACTTTAGTATGCTCTTCTGAAAAATCACAAATGGAACCATAGCAATTTGTACAAACCAGTAGCTTTTAGGTTGTACCCTGAAAGTTACTAGAGCTTATGTAATGAACAGCCTAGCATGAAATGCGACTTCCCAGGATCCAGATACAGATCTGTGTCAGAATGGCACATCCTGTGGGGAGATTGGCACCTGCTCATGTGGCTTTATGGTAAAGGACCAAAGTCATTTGTCAGTGGCTTCCTGGAGCCTGCAGGCTGTCCTGCGCTGTCATGCCTGTGACCTTTACTGGTGCAGGGGCGCCTTGCTCAGGGACACTCAGTGAGCCAAGGCCATGAGCACGGCTGTTGTGGTTTGCCCAGAGGCTCAGAACGGGCAGGTGGTTCTGTTCTCTCTTCGTGCCCTGAGCTGCACTGCCTTCCTTCATCATTGTGGCCACTTAGCTCTTTTGGGAGAGCTGTTCCTAAGGTATCTTTGGGAGTGACAGAGCATGGGAATTGCTGACTGCTTGTTTGGTTGTCACTGAAATTCACCTGCTCTTCCTCCTTTAATCTTTTCATTGTTTAACAATGGTTGTGAATACCAAGCAAATGTTTAGTGTCAGCAAGTAAGATTTCATATCCCCTTCCTCCCTCCATGCTGGAGAAGAACAAACATCAATTTGGTATTCTCTTCCACTGAAAGGCACTTTGATGACTAAAGCTTCTTGTTTTCTTTCTTTGGCTTGGATCAAAAATAAATGTTTTAGGAAAGAGTAAGATCAAAGGATTTTTTATTTTTTTCATTCATCACAAAGTGAGAATTATTCCTCTTTACCAGAACTGTGGCAGACAAATATATATGCAAAAAAGAGTTATCAAAGACTGTCAAAATATGCATCAATCAAACATTTTGTGCTACAGCAACCAAAGCCAGTCTCTGGAAGGTAGAAGATAAAAAGAGAATACAAATTAGGTAACAAGCTATTTTACTTCCTCTAGATTTTACTGCAGACTTTTATACAAAATAGCATTCTGTTACCTGAAAGTCTCTATGTTGAGAGTCAGTAAGGCATGAACTCTGAAAAAAGATGGTGTAACCCAAGTATAAATGAAATAATGAAAATCAAGTTCTTGAACTGGCCTTCTCCAAGAGAGGGAAGGGCATTTCTGTCATCATTTAATGTGACTGAAAACTGGGTTCCTCAATAAAGCGTTAGTACAGCAGTTTGCAAGTGAATGTTACAGTTCTGAACATTCCAAGTATTTTCACCTTTAATTTTTTTCATCCTAATAAGCTGAATTGTATTCAATAGTAATTGTGTTCACTGTATAGATTTTTAAGCATCTCAGTCTTTAAGTATTTTATTGTGCACTCAAGATTTTATGTTTGGGAATTTACTGGAAATATAATATGCTAATATTCACATTTGTAACCAGTAATGAAATACAAACATTGATCTCTCCTCTAGGAATTATTTATGTAAGCACCTGTACATGTGACAAATTGAATTTAGCTGTGCCAATCTGTCAGCCTATACCATGAGATAAATGTTACCGGAAGGATCTTCCTGTGCTCAGTCCCCTCTTGTGACACAGGCAGACAAGTTTTATGAAACTATTGAAAAGTTCATTAATCTTCATCTTAGAGTGATTGCTAGAAAACTTCTCCTGGTTTTAACCTTTTATCTACTCATAGATTTTATATGCTCATGTATTATTGTACCAATATTATCCCTTACAACTCCACTCTAGGGAGATCCAGGCTTATGCTCGTCTTCAGTATTTATTTTCATCACTCTTAACCTTTGTTTTGCCCAGCTAAACTGTGTTTGCTTCTCCAAGGAGATCTGATGAGTGAGTGACTGGATAGCCTGGTTGCAATTTTTTGTTCATGCTGCGCTTCCAGTTCCCTTTTCTGAGTTTGAGTGACCAGAACTGGTACAATATGAGGAAGGATTTTACTGCTGCACTTGAGGACATTGCTGCCACCCTATTTCACATGCAATCCAAGATTGTGGCATCATCCTGCTCAGGGCTCATTCTGGACTGTGATTTTTGTGATATAAAAACACCATTTTATTTTTTTAACCACTTTCTACCGTTAAACCACTAGTTGTACAATGAGCTCCTGAGTATGCAAAGATGCACACTTCTGTTACTGGCCCCAGGATCATACAGTCCTTCTCTTGTTTAACTTATTTTCAGTGGTGCTTTAACTAAGCTATTTCTACTTTCTCCACAAAGATAAGTGAAAATTTTCTAGTGAAAATCTGCTGTTAAACAGATTAAGGTACCCTGCTTCTATTGATACTTCCCTTCTGACTCAGCAGTGCTCTTTCTATCCACAACACAAAAAGCCAGCCCTTCTGGCAACTGGGCACACCTTTGATGTGATTTGACCTACACTGAAAGAAGCTTTTTCTTTTTTAGCATTGTTGTATTTTAGCATTTCTTACCTTTGCCTGATACTACACTATTCAAATTTTCCCGAGCTGTACTGAACTTCAGCCATGATTTTCCTGGCTGGTCAGTTCCCTTTATCCTCTTAGTTTTCCTCTTTCCTTTTGACACCCGTAACTCTTGTCTGGCATCTTGCCCAATACGCTGCTGCCCTTGGCTTTTATTTTCTATTTATGATTGCAATTTTCTATTTATGATTGCATTTCCATTTTATTCACGTCCATTTTAGTCATGTCATGATTTGGATGGACAAACCTTCCACTGTAGCTCGTGCACCCTGCTGCAACGCCTCTTGCATTTCTGCACAAATATTTCACTTACTCCTCTCTGACTTCTCTCTCTCATGTTAATTCAAGGTGTACATTTTCACTTCTGAAATCTCCTTTTCTCCATCTTGCTTTTTGTAACAGAGTCACTGGAGGTGAATTGTTTGAAGATATAGTTGCAAGAGAGTATTACAGTGAAGCAGATGCCAGGTAAGTAATTTGTTTTTCTAATATTGCCTTTGATAATTCTAGGATAGTTACTTAAATATATCCTGGTGTTTGGCATCAGTTTCCCAGCACAGTCTGTGGGACTCTAGGATTTCTCCAAGAGTTCTCCTAGACTTGGAAGGGCAGAGTTTGGCAGTTTGCACTCATGACTGTGTGGTGGAGAACTCATGGGAAGTCTTGGTGTCTGCTGATCTGAAAAGGATTAAGTTGGGTCTCAATTTTACCCATTGTTTCCTCTGCGAACTGGACATAATAGTATCAATCAAGTATCTCCTCCATGGATTCTTACGTTTGCTGATCAAAGTTTGAAGCATAAGTTGGTCTTAAAAGAATTTTGCATTAAATATGATTTTTTGTTCTCAGTCCAGAAGTGCTAATTTCCTTTCCCAATTAGAAAATTTTTGTTGTGTTTCATCCATAAGCAATTACACTGTGTGTCTCATAGTCTGAGCTCAAATATGAAATCTCTGGCAATTTTCTGCAAGTGCTTGTTGAAAAACTTATAATTCAAGTTGACAATTATCATAATTTGCATGCATAAAGTATCAGGCCATTTATCTCATGTTTGTCCTCATATAATAGTAAATCTTAAATATTGTCATAAAACTAAGAATCCTAAACATTGTGGTCAATTGCTTTAAAGAAAATATGTTCTATCACCGCTCTCTTCACGGAAGTTGATCTCAAAGTAAATTTAAAGAATCCTTATGTTTCTGTGTGTTTACAAACACACCCCCCAATAATGCATATTTAGCACATGCAGTTTTGGAGATCACTGGAAGATGACCAGAAAGAAGTAAGTATTCCTAACAAGAGTAGTAGGATAATAATGAACAGACAAGAAGTTAGTCTCAATATTAGGAAGTTTCCACTTCCAGATCTTACTGCATCTGTAGGAATGCTAGAAAGATCAATACTTTTGGCATTTAAATAAAAAACAACACATGGCAAAACACCCTGTAGAAGAGAAAACAGCAGTAGAGTTTAGGTGGGATAGAAGAGGAGTTATGTTTAAATAATTTTCAAATTATTTTTTCCTGCTGTGATTGAAACAAATTTCTAATACTGATGCCAAAGGCCAGTATATGGTGTCCTTGTGTGTTTTTAAGGTAGTTGGGAATGAAAAGGAAAAATTGCAATGATGAGTTTTTCTGTTCTAGAATTCCGATATATTGGAAGAAGCTGTGCAAATATATGTGTATATATATAGAGAATATATATATAAGAATATTATAGAATATAATAAGAATAATTATATAATTATATATAAGAATACAGGGAATACAGAAAAAAAANGTGTATGTGTGTATCCCTCTAGCAATAGTTCCTGTTCTCTGTGGATGCCTCTCCCAGGACTGTCACACTGGTCTGCTCCTGCAAGCCCTTGCTCATGCCAGTAGTCTGTACTCAGACAAACAGTGCAGTGAGTTGTGAACTACTTGCCTAAGAAAGGGTTTTCAGGCTTGGGCTCCAGTTACTGATTATGACCATTCCTTCTGAATTCCATGGTCAAAAGATTTTGGATGAGCAGCATCTTGACTACTGTGCTTTACTTACCATTCACTTGTGCCACAATGATGTCTTTAAAACAAAATTCTAAGCTCTTGTAGTGTCAAAAAAAATCTGAAAAAGTTCCAGTGCTCCAAAATATTAATATTTTAGAGTGGCCAAAACTTGCAACCTGGGTATGGAAAAATAGGTGCTAGTTCAGTTACTGAAAGCACCAAACTAAAACATTTGTCTAAATTTTTAGTGTGGATTTTCACTCCCCAAGTGAAAACTAGAGCTGGACACTTAAATGAAAGTGCATGCCACCTTTTTGAATGACTTGGCTTTATTCTACTAATCGTTTTAAAGAAACCATTCAATTTAAAATGAAAAATGTTTTGCTTTTCCTTAGCTTTTGACTTTGTTTTCTGTATATCATCTCATTTCTGACCATTTTCGTGTTTCAGCCCTTGTTGTAATGTTAACTTTACCACAAAAAATTAAGAAAACCAAAACATTCCACTAATTGTTTTACCATCTCCACTTTATTTTTTCTGTGGCAGTTTCTGGAAACTGGAAAAAGCTTCCATACTGCTGAATGAAAATACAGTCTGATGATTCTATCTCATAGGTGTCATATGTTCCATGTTAAATGTCTTTTCTGGTTTTGTTTCGGTTTTTCATTTTTTGGATATGTTGGAGCTGGAAATATCTCTATATTCAACAATATTGTTGTTCCAGTTCAAACTACAATCAAGACTTGTCGAGAGGTGTAAAATTGTTTTTGTTCTTACCTTTTTCTTTTAAAGTTTTATTTTATTTTGTATTTAATGTGATTATGTGCCTTTAAAATGTTCTCCCTTCCATTCTGCCCTTGTATCTTTGCAGTCATTGTATACAGCAGATTCTAGAAAGTGTTAATCATTGTCATCTAAATGGCATAGTTCACAGAGACCTGAAGGTCAGTATCTGGTGCCCATCAATTGGATATAAGAATTTTGGGGTTTTCTTTCCGCTGGGTAGGGGCAGAGGGTGGGATGTCTGCGATGTTCCCTTGCCTATCCTATTCACCCTCTGAACACCCGGTCCAACCAATACTGCATGACGCCTCTTTCCAGTTTGCAAGTCTACAGGCCTAATATACATCATGGCAAAAGGGGGAGCGGCTGCCCAAACGCTGTCTCTGGCCAAGGCGCTGGATTTTGCCCGCGCTGTGGCGGGTGCCGCCGCCGGGGCTGTCCCGGTGCGGCTGTGCGGGCACAGGGAGGTGACCCCTGGCTGTGATGTATGTCAGCTTGCAGATGTGACTGCCACGGCTGTGCTGAGGCCCGGGGGGCAGCGGCAGAACGAGCGGCCGCCCGCTGCTGCGCTCGGAGGATGACGAGCCCTCAGGCAAGTGCCGCTAATTGCCGGCTAAATTAGGCGGCTGGGAGCTAATTATTGACCTGGAGCACCTGACTTGGAGGGGACTTGGGGACCTCCATGGTCCTTGCGATTTCTAACCATTTCTACAATTCTTTAATGCCTCTGTGAAGGCTCTGAGTAAGCGAGGAGGAGAAAGCACAGAGCATGCCAAATATTTAATGCTGCCTTGAATTAGTGGCAAAATTTCTTCCTTTAAAAAATTGTCATGAAAAAAAGACATTGGTGTTAATTGCCAAGCCAAGGCAGCCGCGCCGCCGCCTGTCTCTGAGGGCAGCCCCGCGCCGCGGGCGCCGCCCCGCGGAACCTGAGGCCGTCGTGCTCCGAGCGGGGCGGCGCGGGGCAGGGCAGGGCAGGCCGGGGCGGGAGCGCAGCCACGCCCGGCCTCGCCCTCAGCCGCCGCCCCGCCGCCTGGTGCTGGAACTAACGGGCGCCCATGGTGTTTGCATGCAGTCATTGCATTCAGCAGATCCTGGAGGCCGTGCTGCACTGCCATCAGATGGGCGTGGTCCATCGCGACCTCAAGGTGAGTGCTGGTGCCCCACCGCCCTCCCGGAGCAGCATCCCTGCCCCACAGGGCCGCCAGCAGCCAAAATGTAAATGCTTCTCTCTTTTTGTTTTTCCCTTTGGTTCATTTATTTTTAACTTGGCTTCACCTACATGCAAGAACAAGCTCGTGCTCACCAGAGGGAATCTGCTCGAGGCTGGCCAGTACCTGGCAGTGCAGGGAAAACAAAAGGTGCTTTTCGAGGCACTGCGTGTATTCGTTGAATACACGGTCTTCCTGTGTGTCATCCAGAGCTTTTGGGGCAGGGCATGAGGGCAACTTCCCATCTCTCATCAGCAGAATTTGGAGTGCTCCTGGGAAGCACAGTAGCCTTTGCATGCCATGCATTTTAGTGACAGGAGGTCAGCTGCTCTGGGATGGCTGGTACACAGAACTCTCTCTCCTCCAGATGATGGCTGGGAAACAAAACATCTTTAAAAAGCAGGAATTTATACAGTGTTCTCACCACAGTCACTTGAGGAGTCCAGTTCCTTCCAGAAGAGCTTTAACATTGAGATAGAAACCTTTCTAAAGAAAACTGTGCTGAGACAGCATTCCCTCTTTCTTAACTGTATACATATCCAAATGGCAAGAGACATCTGCTGATCTCTGCCTTGAAAATATGTTGGCAAGGAAAGAAGCAAGTCAAGATAGTTTTCTTTTACTGTGAGACTCCAAGAGAGAAGGCTGTCCTAGAGCTCATAGTTAAGCCTACATTTTGGGCACTTGAGCTTCACAATCCTTAAGGAAAAGAAGGTGGTTTATTTTGAAATACAATGGAAGTCTGAACTATCAGATCTTTTATGAGGCAGAGAAAAAATGGTGTGTGGGCTAAGGCAGCAAAACACACTAATCGCTTGTGGCATGGATTCTTGGCCAATAGTTTTTCTTCCTGAATGAGTTCTGGAGTGCAGAAATTTCCTCCTAGAATAAGAGTTTCTAGTGGTTATCATGAGTAATAACGTTGAAACCAGAATGCTGTCACCTTTCTTGCCAACCTTCACTCCCAAACAAACTCTTCTTGTCTGGCTTTATTGAGGTCTCTATTGTAGTCATCAAGGAACACAAAGGGGTTTGCTTCAAAAGCTCAGAGAGCAGGATGAGTTTCAAAGATGCAGACCCCAAATTTTCTACCCATTTTGCACTTCTGGATTTTCCTGTGTCACAGTTGTACAACAGGAGAGTGACAAATCTCTGTCCAATCTGTAAATCTTGCATGGCAGCTGGGTAACATGGAATGAGTTTAAATGGAAGGATGTCAAATTTGTCCAGCTGCTTCAGTGGTTCCTGTCCACACTGTACATGCTGTCCAATGCTTCTAACATCAAAAGGAATTTCAAAAAACAGGATTGTACCTATGCAAGCTGATGGAATAAGGGATGCCTTCTATTACTTTTCATACATTCACACAAAACAGCTTTTTCTTTGGGAAGGCATAAAATCCTGCTCCAGACCATGTGTGGATTTCTTTTTCTGGCAAATCCAGGATGAATTGAAAAAACAGTGTGAGAAAAAGTGTTTCTTCCAAGCTGTAGTGCCCAGTTTCATTTGGGAAAGTGAAAACTTGAGGAAGCAGAAAACCATTCTTCTTCAGTTACAGCTTTGTGGTAAAAGCCAAAAAACTCAAATAATTAAATGAAAGACTGTGGTGAAATCCAAGCAGAACGCCATGTGCTGAAAAGAAGATGCCAGGAGCAGAACAGCAAGATGTGGAAGGTGTTTATGGGCTGGCATGGATCCTTAAATTGCAAAACTTGATGGATTTTTTTCCGATAACTCAGTCCACAACATGATGGCATGCTTGGGGGTGGAGAGATTTTGGATCATCTTGTTTTATTTAGCTTTCCTTCTAGGATGATTTAGTAGCAAATGGAAAGGAGCTCTTGCAGTCTCTTATGAGTTGCAAAAGTGCTTGTTGCTGCTCTGTTTGTAATCACTGGCCTAAGTCAGAGAGGTAATGGATCCTAGACCCAGAAAAAAATTAGCTTGTCAGTGGCAACTTGGCTTTACCAGCTAGTACAAGTGCACTTCCAGGTAGGAATTCCAGTTCTTGTCAGGCTGTAGCATTTCTGCTTTTGTGAAACTTTGGTGATTTTGTGGTTATGACCCTCTTATCTTCCACCAAAGAGTGGCTGCTTTAGGTATATTCAAGGAAAAATACACAAAGCCTTAAAAACTTGGTATCTTAAGGATTAAAGACCTTTGGAAAAGTGTGGCATAAATCAAGTTAATTTATTTGTAAGTAATTTTAGCAGTTAACAGTGCCATTGTGCATGCTTGACTGCCACCCATCGCCGGGGAGCACAAGGTGACACCACTGAATCTGGAGTCCTGTGCAGTGCTGTTAATGTTTCCCAAGTAATTGCACTCATTCCCAGTTAATGCATGACAATTACCCACATGCCTCTGGCCAGCCTCAAATGGCTGCTGCATGTTGGTTCAGCACACAGTGCCACATGGCATGGCCCAAAAGGCTGTTGTCTTTGGCATGGGAGTAAGTCAGGAATTCTGGAGGAACATACTCATCCATTAAAGTGATACTTCTGCAGAGAAGAGACATGCAATGGAATAAAAAACCAATCCCAAGAGGAAAACAGAAACCAAAAAAGTCAACGAAAAACCAAACCAGCATCAGAAAACACAAAATCAGTGTTTTGAACAGAATCACTTTTTGGGAAAGTGGTATGTGCTCGGCAGGGTAGTGCTTGTATTTCTTCCAAAAGGATGAGGCTTTCATTGCTTTTGGCTTGCCTGAAGGTCACAACCAAATAGGATCATCCGTTACTTTAAGAGGTTTATACAAGAACGGCATGGCATTCCAGGAATTAATTACTGTGAACTTCTCTCATTCTGAGAGGAAACCTTGCAGAACTGTGTCACTGTGTGTTGAAATTAGTGTTGTTAAATGGCAAGGAGTGTGACATTGCTTAAATCAGTGTTGTTGAACCTAGAGAAGAGTCCTCAGCTGTGCACTCAGTGTTTCATGTAATGTAGTTGAGGTGGTTATTGTTAATTTAAGTGAATATAAAGATTATGTTTTGTTCTGAGGGCCCTTCATCTTAATTTTTAAAACTGAATATTCATCAAGTAACTATTGATCAAAGTTTTTAAATATTGTCTAATCTATGACATAACAACAAAAGGATGAGTGAGAGATCAGTGTTGGTAAATTGCAGAAAAAAATGTTCCTTTGATGAGAGGGGAAAAAACTGCCTTTAGACTAAAGAATCTGTTAGGGCCCATTGTGTTGTTAATTAATAGGAGTATCACTGTGGCTGAGGTCTTACTTAGGCTCAGGCATATTTTGCTGGATACCTGACATGTATTAAAGATAGGCTTTGCTGAAAGAGGCTTATGATCTTAATTGTTTCCAACCTCAGTACATGCATGGGATTAACTGCAATCGCATAAATAGTCCTTTGGAAGTGATACGATTGCTGCTGGGTTGAACCTGGAATACACACTGAAGAGTTTGCAGGACTGGGGCCCCGGCACCAGCCTGTCTATAGTGAAGTCCCTTGTCACAGGCCACTGCAGAAATTGCTTCTGAGGACTTACAGCAATGAGGTTTTATTATTCTGTAAATGTAGAAAAAAACCTTTTTAAAAATCACGGGGATTCGTAAGACGGCAAGAAAATACTATGAGGGTCACAGTTCTCTGAAGTAATCTGTCAATTTCTTCAGCACTTTTTTAGTTGTGTTTTTAAAGCAAACATTCATACAATAAAGTTGTCTTTGGGCAATTTACATTTGATGTATTTGCTAACTGGAGTTAAAAGGGTTCATTATGAACAGTAGAATGAACACAATTGTTATGTTCAATTCCTTTACCTTTAATGGTGTGAGTGTTCCGTAGCATTTCATTTCAGATGTGACCAACACACCCTATAAAAAAAGCAAAGTGGGAATTTTCACTAACTAACATGGTTATTTGTAAAGGGTCTGTGCAGGCACAAATGTGGGTGTGCTGGTTTTGTTGAAAGATTTGCAATGTAAATACACCTGCTCTCTAAATACAAATACAATCACAGGGCTGCTATTGTTTGGATGTCATGCAAAACATATCTGTTTGACAGTTGTAGATGCCTGATCCTGCAAACTGCATGGGCTAGGCTAGTCATCAATGAATCCCTGTCTTTTGGGAGTTTCCTGCCCTGTTTTTCCAGTAGTGAGCTCTTGGGAATCTCTGACTTGTCCTGTCACACCAGCAGGTGTCACAGCTCCATATGCCTATTCTGGCTCTCCTTCTTCTCTCCCACATTGTCCTTAGTCTTGCTGGCATGATCTCATAAAGGCTGGTTACAGGCCCAGTGGTTCTTTCCAGATAGGAATGGGAGTGCAAGTTTTGCAGTTTAATGGAAAAAACTCATGGGTTTCTTCTCTTTTTCACTCCTCTAAGTATTTGTTCTTTTCCAGACTACTGTAACCAAAATTTAAAAAAAAAAAAAAGTGTCTAAAATGTATTTACTTATCTTTTCATCTCAATTGTTTTCTCTCTCTGAATAAAGCCTGAGAACTTACTTCTAGCTAGCAAATCCAAGGGAGCAGCAGTAAAACTGGCAGACTTTGGATTGGCTATAGAAGTCCAGGGAGAACAACAGGCTTGGTTTGGTAAGTAAATACCATTTTTTCCTCACCATTTATTGAGCATTGCGGTTAATCCCCCCCAATTTCCCCACTTTCACCCCAGAGGGAAGCATGCAGCTGTGTGACTCTCTGACCCTGGAAAAGCTGGATTTCCTGATTCCTAGCTTGTGCTATCTTCTGTCAGTCTGTAAATTTGACTTAGGTGCACACAACCCCTTTTCTCCCACTTTGTCCTGAGTATCTAGAAGCAGGAAATAAAGGTGTAGAAACTGGGAGGGACACCGGTGGTTTCCCCTCAGGTGATTGAGGAATAGGACAGTAGGGTAATACTGCTGAGTGTACCTACCCAGTCATCAGAACATTTTGTCTGAACAGGTCTCTGTCAGCTGGAAACACCTGAAAATTTGATTCTGAAGCCCTCTGGAATGTGACTTCAGTGAAAGGAAAAATAGGGGCTTGAACATCTGAGACTGTAGCCAGACACTAATTACAGATTGCTTGTTACAGTTAATAGATGCCCCAAGGAGAATGGTGGAAAATATTTAATAGTGGTAATTTTAAACAATAGTGCATGTACAGTTGTGATACACGTGTCTCACGTACCACCCTCTTTGAACAGATGTGAAGCATGGGGAAAAATTTATTGTAAATCCCAGGTGGAAAAAAAATGCAGAATGAAATATTTATAGCAGCTGCCTATTCTCCCTCAGAGTAGCTTGAAAGTGCAGTTTGAAATGGAACAAAGTGGTTGTAAGCTTGGAACAGAAGCAGAAAGGTTTTTATGGGAAGGGAGTTGGGAGGTTGAGTGTTCGCAGCTATAAGTACATGTAGATGCACAGGCAGTACCATTGGACATATGTTGGCAGCTTTATAAGCCAGCCTGTTGTTTTTAAATCCAGCCTTTTTATAAATGGATTTCAGTAATCCACAAAAGATGGAGGAGATTGCTCTTGCACATCAACAAACAGACCAGTATAAAAGAAGTGGAATAGAAATAAGGCAAAACACAAGTGGTTTGTTACAACGACAAAAGCATCAGGCAAACAGGAAGCATCTTAAGAAGAAATCAGGAAATTGAAGTTGCCTTCAGGAATATTTTCTTTTATTTTTACGTAGTGTACCTGCAGGTGATAAAGAGGAGATTGCAATGCCGTGTAAAATCTTGCACTTTTTTTTTTTTCATTTGGTTCTTGTGAAATGCTTTGTTTAGACTCATAGCATCATGAGAACTTGGGAGAAGGGAACAGAATGTCTTTAAAATATGTATGTAAGGAGGAGTCAGCAAGGGAATGAAAAGAAAGTAGCCTAATGGGGCTCTTTCTTTAAAAACAAACTGTGGTACTCGCTGAGTGGGTTCTGTTTTGGACAGCTCCTTTTTTGGAGCTTGCTCTGCAAAACCTGTCCAGAGTAGTCCAAGTGCCTGCCTTCAGCTTTAGGACTGTGTTAACAGGGCAGAACATGAACTCCGATGGACTGGGTGTTTTGAACTTTTCTCACTTTCTTTCGGAAGATTTTTCTGCTTTCTACTGGATTCTGCTGCACTTAGTGACTCATGGCATGCTCTAATTCTAATTATAGCTCTGCATCAGTATGCTTTTCTTTCTTTTTTTTTCTTTTTTTCTTTCCCTTTTCTCTGGTGTAGTCCTCTGATGTGATGGTCCCTTTTCTGCTTGAACCATGGCTGTGCCTCAGCAGCAAACCGACTTGAACTCTATGTTTGAATACAACAGCAAGCATACTTGCCTAGTTTGCATGTTTGCAAAACAGACTTGTTCTTTGCCAATTTGTAGAAAGCCTGACAGGATTTGAAACATTGCCATGGTTTAGTTGAGGTGTTAGGGCATGGATTGGACTCAATGATCTTGAAGGTGTCTTCCAACCGTGTGATTCTGTGAAACCTGCCCCCTCTTAGCAGGTGCTTAATTTGCTGGGAAGGCTTGTCAGGCAGGTTCAGCTCAGCAAAGCATGGATTTTGTCTTGCTCCTCTGGACACTTAAAGAAATCATACAGAGGTGAGAGTACAGGGTGATGCAATCTCTTCTAGGCACTGTACAGTCAGTTTCCACCTTTCCAAGTTGCTTTAGCTAGCAGCAATACTACTACAAGCAGCAATACTTTTTTGAAAAGTACATCCTTGTTTGGGCGTCCCTCTGAGCAGTTACAAAATAACCATATGAATGACAGTTGCCTATTTCTGTGGGTGTGCTTTTTTTTGTTTTACTGGACTCAGGGCTGTGTACCTTTCTGCATTTGCTGTTTTAAACCACTCAGAATACTGGGGAGAGACTATTTTACTAGAGCATGTAGTGACAGGAAAAGTAGGAATCACTTCAAACTGAAAGAGAATAGGTTTAGATGAGATACTAGGAAAAAATTGTTCCTGATGAGGCTTGTTAGGCCTTGGCATGGGTTGCCCAGAAAAAGAAACTGTTGCTACTCCATCCCTGGAAGTGTCCAAGGCCAGGGACAGGGTTTGGAGCAACCTGGTCTAGTGGAAGGTGTCCCTGCCCATAGCAGGGGCTTGGAACAAGATGATTTTTAAGGTCCTTTCAATCCAAACTATTCTGTGGTTCTGTGCACTAAAACTGTACCAGTTATTTCAGTTTAGATCTATTTTCTGTCTTCATTGAGAGATAAGGGTAGCTAAGTACTGTATTTATTTTTGATTTCAAGTTTATTTTCAAGTCTTGCATAGTAATTGAGCTGTAGTTCATTGAACTGTACTAAGTTTTAGAGTCA
This sequence comes from Toxostoma redivivum, assembly GCA_013397375.1. Taxonomy (NCBI): domain Eukaryota; kingdom Metazoa; phylum Chordata; class Aves; order Passeriformes; family Mimidae; genus Toxostoma; species Toxostoma redivivum. Next base: position 623,317 of record VXBI01011604.1, read on the forward strand.
AGACAACTTTTCTTCCCCTTTAAAATGAGCACTACACTCAGAGATATGAAACAGCACTCTATTTAAAGCCACTTAGAACTTCTATATTTCAGCTTCTCTAAGGAGCTTAAGATGTGTTTCCTGTGTGATAGTACTTCTTAACAATTCCTAGCTTCCATATCAGGAGCCTGCAAAAAACAAGCTTATTTGTCGTGACCATATTTTAGCTTTTTTCTCAGTAGAATTTACAGAATGTGTTCCTTCGTTTCCTTCTCCCACTCCAAAATAATTGGTGACTGCAGGGCAAAGGCTTCTTTTTTTCTGTAGCTGTACACTTTATATGTTATCACCATCTCATGAGTTTTGTGGAATCCAGGGTGGTATTGCACAAATGGCATGTGGTCCTTCATGAAAGCCACCCTCACTTCTCAGGAATTCCCAAGCATTTATTTTAGGTAAAGATGCCTGCAGGAGCAGACATACTCACTGAAATGGTGCAGACTGTCGGTGGTTATTAAGTTTTTATCCATTACAGTGTCCTAAGGAAAGTAATATTTCTACCTACGTTTTGCATCTCTGCTCAGAGAAAACAGCACTGCTGGTAATGAATAAAGGATGAAGAACATATAAATTTTAAAGTCCAGATTGCTTCAGAGATGCTTCCTGTAAACCTTTGTAAAGAGGTTTCCAGAAGTGGAATGAAGTGGCAGAAATTATTTCTGCAGTGGAAACATGGTATTAGATGTAGCTCTAATTCTGTGCAACAGAAAATACCTCCTTCTATTTAGGATACAGTAGGTGCCCCTCTGCTTTTTTTAGTTGGTCCCCCATAATGTCAGCATTACCTCTAGGTCATGTGCCGTAAAAATAACTGGGCAAACAAAGCAGTTGGTGTTCATGGCTTGGGAAATGTTGTCCTGGGTCTTGTGGGCCAAGAGGAGAAGCACTTGCATTTTGCAGAGCACGTACAGGTTTTGACCAGGGCTAACTTGCCTTTTGACAGGCTTTGCTGGTACTCCAGGATACCTTTCTCCAGAAGTGTTACGAAAAGATCCTTATGGAAAACCTGTGGATATGTGGGCATGTGGTAAGAAGTCATTCTGAAAGTTGTGCTCAGTCCACTCTAAGGTGTATTAAGGGTGAGAAATTATATCCAGGATACATTATATTGTGCATCAGAAAATGGGTATTTATAAAATTCAGTATTAATTTCTAGTAGAGGTGATTGGATTTTTTGTTACACGTACAAGCTTCTTTTTTTTAAATATTATTTACTAAGTTTTGTTATCATGACATTCTTGGCCATGTCTACACAGCACACTTAGGAGCAATTTAAAGAATAGCTGCAGGTGCATGATGACTAGTTAAAAAACACACCAGCTCATACTGTGAGCTGGATATTTAGTTTTGGTTCACAAGGAGCCTGGCATTTGGTCTGACCAATACACCCAATCTGCAGGTATAAACTGCAAAATTAAATGTTTTCTGAACTGGAGTACAGAGCAATTGCTTTACCATCCAGTTCTCGAAATTGCCTTCTGAGGTGCTGGCAAGTGGCAGCTTCCAGCTGAGAACAGGGGCTGGTTTCCTTATTTCACTTCTACCCACACTTTGTATGTGGTTGTATTTATGAAAGCATTTTGCTTCAGTCACAGGGAATCTTCTCTGTCAGGCTAGCAGGTGGTCTTTTCAATTTCCTATTGACCAAATACAGAGAAATTTGACTTTCCCAAATTTGCTTTGCATGAGAATAGTTATAACACAATCTTTCAGACACCAGTGTAAGCCATGATAAAATCGTAAATGGATTTTCCTAGAACATTCAGAAACATGGAATATTATTTCTCCAGCTAGAACAACATTTCCTGGTCTGATGATGTGTGTTTTTTGTAAGAGGTTACCTTGTCAACCCCACTTCTATTACAAAGGGGCAGTATTTTTCCCATCCCAGTGACTGGGATGATACTCATGAGCCTTTTGTTTTACATGGTTGTTAATTTAATTAGTTTGTTCCTTGAAAGCCCTTAACACTGGTATGAATTTTCTGCAGGAGTCATTCTGTACATCCTCCTGGTGGGATACCCTCCCTTCTGGGATGAAGACCAGCACAGGCTGTACCAGCAGATCAAGGCTGGTGCTTATGATGTATGTACCGTACTCTGTCTATTCAGTTATTTATAATTGTAGCTCTAAGCGGGAGTTTCCTAGAGGGAGAAGTTAAGAGCTGATGAGATGGTGGCATATGAATTCTGCAACATCATCTAATCATATTAGGTTGAACAAGAGGCTGTTGGTCCTCAGATTTATGTAATTTGTAAATGATGATGAGGTAAAGGCAGAGCCTTATAATTTTTAAGCTCTTATTTGAATCCAGTACTGGATCCTTAGGTAAAATTGTGTAAAGATTGTACAAGACAATATACACGTGTGGGTTTTTTTTCTGAAGTTCCCCTCACCAGAATGGGACACGGTGACTCCTGAAGCAAAAGACCTTATCAACAAAATGCTCACCATCAACCCAGCAAAACGTATCACAGCATCAGAAGCACTAAAGCATCCATGGATCTGTGTAAGTAATTTCTACAGGTTCAGCATGATCAGTGGGCAGACAAATCAGCTTATGGTGTGCTTCAGCATGTAGTGAATCTTGAATGTGTTTAGAGGATAACTTCTGTTCTTGGTCATGCAGCTGTGTAGCTATTAATTGTAAAATTATAATTACACAGATATGATTAGTAGTGGCCTATATTGAGCTCTCAGCTTGGGGTAAGATTTTTGCAAATTTATCTCCTTTATCTTGACTGTGGTGTGCAGAACATTCTCTGCAAAAATTGGAGTGTTATTTTAAATTCTCAATGAAAAGCAAGTGCAGGAAAGTAACTTTGAGTTAGATAGTGCTTTGCATCTTCATTTCCCTGAAGTCGTTCAGATAAGTATGAAATGTGCAGGCAGGGAATTAAGGGACTTCTGAAAAGTCAATTTGCAGGTAGCAGAGGCTGCCTGGCTGTTCCTGGATCCAGGATTTTCCTGCTGTTCTTAGTATATTCCACACCATAACTTTTCAAGTGGACTTGACATATGGTAAAGGCTGAGTAAAGGGAGCACGATGGGATAGTCAGACAAGGTAGAAATAAGGGCCCAAACTGGGGACCATGGGTTGTAATATATGTGTTGTAGACAAACTGCTAAACAGCTGGCTGGTTGCCTTAAAATAATTCTTCTCTTCTTTTCTCAGCAACGTTCTACTGTTGCCTCTATGATGCACAGACAAGAGACTGTAGATTGCTTGAAGAAATTCAATGCAAGAAGAAAACTAAAGGTAAGAATGAAGACTTGTTCTTGTGTTCCGTTGCGAAACAAATGGTCTCCATGCAAAATTTTTCTAAATATTACTCCTAAAGGACCTATCAGTAGAAGATAGGCTTGTGGCTTGAAAATCTTAAACTTTTCATGAAAGTGAATAGAATGTAGCTTCTCTTTTTTAATTCAAAACTGTAAAAATCCTCTATGTTTAGACACGCTAAAAGTATTTTCTTGAAGGAAAATCCTTAAGGTTATTCTTCTGAATTATGCTTTGTTTTTCCTGGCCAGACGTGCTAACTTTGCAGATGTGAACTTATCTAATGTGTACATTACAAATAAGCTCCTATTCCTCCCTAAAAAAAGAATCTAAATACAATAGTAAAGTCTCTTTCATATTCATCTATGTATTTTGAATAATTGCTGTGCCTCTGAATACTCCTGGCTTGTGCATTGCATGCTGCCAGTTGGTAAATATTTGAGATATCAAGATTGCTGATAGGTGTGTAATTAAGATTAAATTAAAATTTATGCACTAATGCCATGGCATATGAGAGGTAGTGCAGAGATAATCCATTCTCTCAGGGTTAGTTCAGTAATTGGTGTCATTTACTGACAATAAATACAATAGGTGTATTTTCCTTTTTGTTGTGTTGTGTTGGCATTCGGAGTTTTACACAAGTGTGATGCTAATTTGAGAAAATGTGTGTGTACACAGGGGGCCATTTTGACAACAATGCTGGCTACCAGAAATTTCTCAGGTATGTTCATTGAGCTCCAGATTAAGGCAGTCTTTATATTTTGATGTCTGTGAAGGCTGTGATCTAATTAGGATTCATTCAGAAGTATCTAATTATGATATATATCATGTTATTTCCTGTGATGAAGCAAAAAATAATTTCATCTCTTCAGGCCAAAGAAATTCTCTTATGGGTGGCAATCTGATTTTTCTGTAGAATTTGAGCTCCTTCCCGGTTTTTCCATTGTTACCTGTCAAAGACAGGCAGCATTTTCTTGCCTATTTTGGTGCAGGCAAATTGAAAGTTATGCATATAGCTCCACATGCACAAGTATCACTAAACAACATTTAGAACTTACATATTTTTATGTGTGTGAAAAGTCATTCCATGATTCTGTTGCATCCTGTATTAAAAAGAACATCAGTACACATTCATTTGTTTATTGCTTTGCTAAGGAATAAGAAATGTAGTAACATGAGTCCCCATTTTCTTTCTAATGCCCAGCAGCGCCTAGCTGGATGTAAGAAGAGTTGTTTCCTCTTTATGAAATTGTTTTGTCCCGATGACTCTGGGAATTTACATCTTACACTAAAGGAATTCTAATAGCAAAAGATAAAATTGCTGTTAGCAGAGTTAGAATTGTCCAAAGTAGTGGAATTTCCAGAATACTGATGCTGTGTTGAATTTTTCATTTTGCCATCTAAGATTTCCAGTGAATAGTGAAATAGAATGCCAGATTTAAAAATCAGTAATTTTACATATCCTCCTACTCTGTGATGTAACTATTGGAGTGTAACATAAATTACTGTACAGACAAAAACATGATAGTGCTCTGGGCATGTTTTGAATAATAATAAGCACTGACTCATCCAAAACAATTACATAATCACAAATGCAAGAACAACTTGTTCAATTTGCATAGTACTTGAAATACAATTTCTTAGTTAAGTTCCCTTCTTTAATATATACCTAAACACTGCATTTATCTAAATTACCTTGAGTTAGTGCTGAATGAGTTTCGGTGTCTGCAAATTCATTTAAAAGGTGGGAGGGCTGTAGGCTGCACTTCTTGCAAAAATGAATTACTGTTAAATATCAAACAAACAAATCATTCCTCATCCCTCTTCATAACTGTCACTATCTGTATATGTAAGGATCAAATTCAGCTTCCATGAACCAAAAAAGCTGAAGTAGTGTTTAAACAATATTTCAGCATGAGAAGCAAACAGGCGTTTTGGCTTTTTTTTTTTTTATTATTTTTTCACCTGTCATCTCTTGTTATACACCGTAGCCACCCATATTTTTTCTTGATGACATTTTATTTCTCCGGTTTCTTTATTTACTGTATTTCATTGCAAAGCATGCTTATGAAGGTCATTTGTCCATAATGATGTGGTTATAAAAGTGTTTTATTTTCCTTTTTTTTCTTCCTTTTATGTGGAATGTATATTTCTTGTGAGGTAAGACCCTCAGCACGTGAAAGGAACATCTTTTTTCTCCTCTCAATCCAAGCTGCTGTTTGTCCTCAATCATTTTAATTTCTCTGTGTTGTCACAAACCATTTGTTCCCAGTCTGCTTTCTGGCCTAGTAGCGCTGCCTTAGGTTTTATTTATAGCTCTTGCTTGTAGTTGCAAGAAATCTCTCATTGTGGGCTTAATTTAGAATATGCTGATTGCTTTGCTCCTGCAAATTCTTTTAATATTTGATTTGTATGCAGTATCTGTGATTGAAGAACGATGAATCCAAATACTATTGAAAACCCACTGCAGGCCAAACCCAGCAGAGTCACGGAATATGTCCTGTAACATGCAGCAGTGCACAGTAATCCATGCTGGGCATATTCCGAGGGGCGCGCCGGCAGTGCCGTGCACGCAATTAATACTTGTCTTATTGCTTGTGGTGCCCTCATTAAACTGCCTCTCATTTAATTGTTTACATAGAACATGTAGTGTTTGTCAAGCATCAAAAGAACTCAGAAGTTTCACACACAAATTTAGTGAAAGGATCTACAGCAGTCTGTAAGAATTAATTGATGTTTTCCCATATTTTTGTAAGGGCCAAGGCTATAAAACATGCTTTGAAAGCTATCAACTTCTGGGTTTTTTTGTCCTTAGGTTTCAGAAATATCTCCTTCCCTTTGCTTTCCCTAAATAAATGGCTGAAGTTAATGGAGTGCCCACAATATTTGTGGTAGTGTAAAATCTAAGGCCCTCTTGCCTCAGTCCTGAAAGCACCCATTGCCACAGGGAGTGTCCGATCTCCAAAGTATGTGGAGAACAATTTGGTTTCAATATTTACTTACATGTTTATTTAAATAAAAACATGCAGTGATAGTGCTGCACAATACAGGCAAACTTATTTTTGTTCATTTTAGCTGTAAGACGTGGCCATATGGGAGTTCTAATTGTAGTGTTGGCTGATGTCCATAGTTATTGAACTGCATTTGGAGGGCTGATGTATTAGTGAAGTTAGAAATATTAACCTGGCTTCACTTTCTAGGGTTTATTTCATGTAAACAACACAATAAGGGACAGTAGTAATTTCTGTACAGTTGCTGAGGTGATCCTACATTTTCTGTGCTGTAAAATGAGCACTTAATGTAGATGTAGCTTGATAATAAGCCACAATTACAAGAATTAGCTTTAAATGTAAACCACAAACTCAGTAACTCCAGTGTCCTAAGCCAGTCTGAGCAGCCTTGAGCATGCAAGGTCCAATTGGTTTGGGGTTTTGGGTTTTTTTTTAAGATAAGGATGCCAGTAATCATGGGAGCTCCATGTCAGGAGTGTCTCCCTTATATAAAGAACTGCAGTTTTTTACAACCTGAGCTGTGGAACATTTTCTGATGGGAAGATTGGGTCATAAACATCAATAAAACCCCAATAACACAGGCTTGTTGTGTAATTTATTATTCTTCAAGTCTTTGGCAGTGATTCACGAAGCCTTTACGCTTTAGTGAATAGTTTATATGGATTTGGTAGGTCAGCCAGCATGTATTTCTGCTGCAAGTGTTTTCAGGTTCAGAGTTGTGCTGTGCTTGTTTGCACGTTAGCCTTCCAAATTTAGTAAATTGGAATTATTTGATGCCAGTTTTAAGTGGTGAAATTTAAAGCCTGGCTTGTTATGGCAAATGAAATTTTGAAGAAATTTGATCAGTATTCAGCATGATTCAGAAAATAGCATGCTTTCTTCATTAGGAGCTGAAGCAAAGCCTAGAATTATTGCTTCATGGGCAGTAACCCTCCAAAGCAAGCCTTTGCTAGCAAATTGTCCTTCCTTCCTTCCTTGCAACTGTGCTGCCCTTTCACACAAGGAGGCTGATGCTGTCACAGTGGGAAGTCTCCAGAGGGGAGTTCTGCATATTGGTACCATCATTGAGATACCAGTGGGCTCAGCAGGCACCTGCTCCGAGTCTCTGCCATCAAAACAATACATTTTCATTGTGGTCTCAAACTATCCCTATCATCAAATAGAAATGTATTGCAGTTGAGAAAATGGATATATCCCAAGATGCTGCTGTTACACTCGCCCTGCTTCATTTCCTCTCTGCCACCCAGGGAGCTCTCTCCTTGCACAAGTGCAGCCAACCTAGGGCTTTAGTCAATGGTAAAAGATGTTTGATAATCCTGAGGAGTGGTGGTTTCCTAAAGATTTCACTCCCCATGCTCAGAGAAACAAAAGGAGGAAATAAAAGCTGAGAACATAGCTGGAGCTGGGAGGCACTGGGGGTTTGCTGCACAGGTGAGTGACCTCAGGAGAACCACCTGACACTGAAATTATTTGTCTCGTTTTACAGCAGCCAAGAGTTTACTGAAAAAGCCAGATGGAGTTAAGGTAGGTTAAACACCTCCTTTCCATTTCAAAGACGTATTCTTAGTCTCCACCTATCTGTAACTTCTGCCAGTTTTAGAATTGATTATTGCTATTTCTTTCCTTCATAGAATCTGTTAGTAAGTGCTTTTCACTAGCTATTTGGAGTGGTTAAAGTTAGTAGATGAAGCTTAGAAATTAAATTAAGGAAATACTTGAAAAGCCAGCGTTAAGTGAGCAGAAGATAGAAAACTACTGGATAAAATGCTATTTCTTGCTTTTTAATAAAGAATTATTATGTAATTAGTGACTCAAAGTTAATTGATAAATAGTTGTTTGGTGGTGGGCTTTTTAGGCATCAGTGTTTATGTGCAGCTCTGTTGCCTCTGTGTTTTCCCTTGACTTTCCATTAGATTTCGTGGAAGACCAAAAGTGTACGGGTAGGCTTGGCTCCACATGAGGTGTGTTCTGCCAGATGTACTTGCTATATTTGGCAGAACTTGAGGGGTTTACTGTCTCAGATCAGCTCATCCTGAGCTAAGAGACCTTGCTAAGTAGGGAACATTTTGGCAGCTTTCGTACATGATTTAGAGCTCCTGTTCTCACGTCACCAGACTCTGCAGGAGGAGAGATGCTTCACAAATGAGCATTCTGCAAAAATACTTTGGAAAAAAAAATCAGGAAAAGAAAAAAAAACTCAGCAGAAAAAGTATTTTGTTTTTTTTTTCTCAGGGGACTCTTAAAGACTAATATAATACCTCAAGCTTTCATTATAAGATTCAAAAGATATTCTTCTGTGCTCTGTGTGTTTACTCAGAAGGGTGTCTTTGACCTGAAGTTTAATTTTCTATTTATTCTTAATGTCTTACTTTAACAAAACATTATAAATTCTTGCTTAAATACCAGATTCAGAGTACATTTGTGCCTGCTGTCTGACATGCACACATTGCTGATCAAAAAAATCCCGAGCCTGACCTACAAAGAGATGAGTACAGCACCACTGCAGTGCTTCTCACTGCCAAGCAGTGGAGATCCCAGTCACATGGAGAAGCACACATTTGGAAGGATTCTATCACTGCTGGAAAGCCCTGAACCTGTTTCATTGTGGAATAGTTACATTTTATGCACTCTCTCTGACCAGTTTTCCTTTTTAAATATCATTCCTCCTACAGGTCTACGATGCGATTTGTTCTATCGCAATCTCGATTATAATATGGGAAACAATTGTTGCCAAAATTTTGCCTAAATTGCACGTGTTGGGATTAATTTCTCTGGTTTTCAGCACATGTTACATGTCTGCTGTTAGTCTGCATGGTCATGTGGAGCAAAGGGAGTAAATGTACATCTGGGGAGGTTTGTTTTGTCGTTGCTGTTATTGAGATGCTGGTATTGAGATACTCTGTAGTGTTTTTCTACCCCTTCCAACAGCTGTAGCTGTCCTTTTCTTATTTAAAAAAAAAAAAGCCAGAAGAGAAATATACTGTACTCCATGAATTGATACTGCAAATCCAACCAGTCACGTTTTCTTCTTTTCCTTTCTCTCTGACTGGTCAATTCAGAAAAGGAAGTCCAGTTCGAGTGTTCAGATGATGGTGAGGATCTTTATCGACAGAATTTTTTTTCCTCCTGTGAAGCGTTCACACTTAAAAATCAAGAAGTTGCATTTAGTTTTGTTAACATACTGTGAGAACTACAAGACTTTAAAGTACAACCTTGTGAGTTTTAAACCTGCAGTTGCTATATGCCATCCACAGTGAACTGTTCGGCCATTCTTTCAAGCAAGTCTTTACTTTTTTTTTAAACCTGGGGACATACGAGAACAAAAAAGTAGATGTAACATCAGCCAATGCAGCTCTTAGTAAATAAGAAGAGTAACAAAATAGTAATCTTGTAACAGCTTTCTCTTAGTTTTTAAAACCTCCTTATCTTAAAAGCTAATGTAATAATATCATAAAACGTAACACAAAATACGTTGCACAGTGATACGGTACTGCATTAATTGAGCCACTGTAGCCCAAGGTGCCATGGTAAATGCTCAGGAGTAAAAAAGCCAATTTCCCAGCCTTCCTACGCTAGAGTTTCCCAGCTAGCTTCCTTCACATCTCAGGGCTGTGTCCCAAGATGTCCTAGCTGAGAGTCTCAATAACTTCTCTTCCTCCTCAATCTACTCTCCAGTCTTGTGTTCATTTTGCCTCCGTGACCCGATTAACTTCTGCTATTGCTGTTTATGGTGGTTTGGAATGTGACCTTTGAGGTGTTCATGAGGATGGGCTCTGCCTGCTGCTGCTGGCAGCAGAGAGAGAGTAGACAGACAGCCTTCATCCACACCTTGCACAGGGAAGCCTACTCTCCTTGGACAGCAGAACCTGCTGGTCAGGTGTGAGCAGTCATACAGTTATGTAGGTAAATCCTCTGTTCCTTGGGTGAATGCACAATTCCAGTGGCAGGAATCATGGCATCCAAAGGAGGGGCACTGGGAAGGTGCTGTGTGGTTACTGCCAGGATCCCAAACCTGAAGTGTGCATTAACTTTTTGTTACAGAAATAATGTGTGAAAGGTTATAAAGCCCCAAGATTTGGGCATTATTTGTTAAAATATTTTCATATCCAATGGAAGAAAGGCCAGTAATGATTTCAGTTGTGCCCAGCTGTTTGGAGTGTGTGTGTGTGTCTGTCCTGCACTACTGTCACACCTCAGAGAGTGACTTTTGGCAAGCTATGCAGCAATAAAACATTCTCCTTTACAACAAACAGAAAGTCATTGGTTAAGCACAAATCATCTTGAAGTAACTGTTTCATATGACAATATTGTAATCCTTTTGAAATTATTTCCCTTTGCTGTTAAAAATACATGCAAGATGCACCATGTGTTCATACATTAATGTCTCTATTCTATGAGAGAGAAAACATGTACAGCTTATTGCTGTTTTCTCTCTAAGTTTCAAAGGGTTTTACCAAGTTCTGTTCACATGGAAGAAATAACTATTTTGAATCACATTCTCTCTCTCTATTCCTAATAAATGCTGGATTCTCGATATCTTGCTGAAGAAGTTTTGAATAGGTTTCCTGCAGTTTTCAGCAGTAGCTATAATGAATATTGTTTATTTTCTTAGGGCTTCCACCAAGGGAGTATGGACCCAAGCCTGCTCTCCTTACTCAGGCAAAATTGGAATTGAACTTTGACTAACCTGTTTTCCTTATGTATTCAACCAAGAGCACTTGTTTGGGATGCCACTTGAGTTTTTGCATTAAGCTATTACTGAATAGGACTGTATGAAATCTGGTGAAATCTTCATTTCTTTCCTTATGTTTTTCCTTCATTTCTATTTGCTTTTTGCTAGGGTCTTTTTAATCGTAGTCTCTCCATGACTACACTGTCACAAAAATATGAATTTGTAGTTATGCAACTTGATATGCAATATTGTCTTGCTTGGAAGCTTTAGTCTCCTGTCAAGCAGCCTTGTTTGTGTTCCCACTCTTCTACGGATCTCCAGCAGAACTTTGATTTACTGAACGTGATGGGGTTTTCTTTAAAGTTTTTTCCTGAGTAAGGAGTTCAGGGCTCTGCCCATCTCAGAATCCCGTAAATATCAAAGCAAGTAAAATATTTGCCAATACTTAGATCGCCCCGTGAAATACTTTATGGACAAATGTATTTGTTCTCTCCTTGTCCTGACTTCAGCAATCCTACAGCTTCCAGCTGTAATTGTGAATAGAGAAATGAAATTTATTTGACTTTATTTAATTAAGCCAAGTCGGAGCATAATCACTTGCAACTCAATAATGACTCATATGGTCTCTTAATGACAATTTCTGTAGAAAGACCATTGTTTAAAAAATAACTGCTCCTCATCCTCCTGCTGTACAGCATCATGAACTTTGCTGTTAAATCAAAGAAAATTATTTTTATTCTATATGGGAAAGTGGTTTCTCTCACAAGTATTATTAAATAAGTGTCGACATAATCTTCCCTGATTAACTAACCAAACTACTTTATATTCTTCAAAGCCAGTTAAATGCTCATTAAAAATTAGAAAATTTGCAGTCTGTAATTCATTACTGCAAATCTGGTGGACATTTCCATAATTTAAACATATCCTAAGTAAGATTTGCTTCAGCTGCACGCTCAGTTCCTGAAATCCACAAGTCAGCTGCCACACCTGGCCCAAAATAAAATAATCATCAAAAAGTGCCGAGGACATGGAGCCTGTGAATTTAATTTCTTTCCATTCCATAAAGTTAATTACATTTTTAGGAAAATGTATTAACAAAACAATTTCAGGCATTTCTGGTTTTGCTTTGCACATTTATTGCTAAGTACTATGACTAGAAGGTTCAGTAGAATTTGTTTTTTTAGATCAAAGTCTTTTCAGGTGATCTATATCTATATACGTAGTTCTGCATGATGCTTTGGACTACCCTTGTTAAAATTAGACATGACCAAAATGTACATAAAAAAATATTTTTTCCTCATTCTTGTTAGAGGAGGAAAAAAATACGTCTTTCAAACCAGTTTTACAATACTTGAATCTTGCTTCTTAGTGCATGTAGAAAGTGGCTCACTATATTATTTCTAGTATTTCTCTTCTTCCCATAGCCCACGGTATTAATGAAAAGTTAAATCTTGAAAAATGAATTTAAAGGATCAGATACTTTGAAGCTTCCTGCTGAGCAGTTTAACTTGAATTAATATTTTGTACAGATGAAAGCCAGAAGGTGTAGTACTGTGCTAAACTTAAGAAGTATCATGAGGACCTATATGTAAAATTAAACAGAGAGGTGCTGATGGCTGGAGTAAGACCACAGATACCATAGCAGGAACGTCACGCTTCCGAGTCACGGTACCAACACTGAGAAGCTGCCAACAATTTTCTGCCAAAAATAGAACCAAAACAGCTAAAGGGGCACCAGTCTCTTTCTAGCATCAGTCATATTTATTCCAAAGTGGAATCAGAAGCCAGTAGAACAAATTACAGATTCTTCGAGAGCTACAAATAATCAAATATTATTTATGGTAGGGATAATTCATTAGAAATAAAGAACTGTTGGATGCAATGACCTACCACCAGTGCATGTCACAAAATGCAGTGGCTATTTAGGACTTTGTCGCAACCCGTATTAATTCTTTATTCTTCTTAGACGTGCTTAGCTGCTACTTAAGGGCTCTCTGTTAAGTGTCTCAGCTCAACTCATCCCTCCCTTATCTAGGCCTTGGTGCAGGGCTCTGGCAGGCCATGGGGAGGAGCTGCCAGCCAGCTCCCAGAGCTAGTATTAGTGTTCCTGCAAGTTCCTAAGTTCATCTTTCTGTATGCTTTATTTCCATATCTATATCTATCTATAGATACCGATACCTGTCTATAGATGTTGTGTGCAGAGATATAGATACGGTGCCTACCGTGAGTTCTAAGGCCTGTCTGTTTCTGTTTTCTGCATACCTACAGATAAACAACAAAACCAACGTGGTAACCAGCCCCAAGGAAAATATTCCTACCCCGGCGCTGGTATACCTGGAATTTTCCTTCTCATGCTATCTGGAAGTTTTTGACTGTCTTCTGTTTGTTCTTCCTTTTTTTTTTTTTTTCCTTTTTTGCTTTTTCATGCATTTACTCTGTTTGCTTTCTAAAACAGGTTTTGGAAAACCTTTTTTGTTTGAATTATGCTGTCTTTTTTTTTGTGAGGAAATCCATTAGAGCGTGTTTATTGACAGAAAATGTTAAATGGAAGCTGGATGCGGTAGAGTCGTAGCATTTGTAACTGTAGCTGAATTTTTTGCATGCTGTGCCAGAAAGTGAGTAGAATGCGCTTGGTGTTGCTCTTAGCTCTTTGCCTGATGACTGTTTCCACCTTCTAATGCTAACCTTTTGCACCAACAACATTTTTAAAAACCATCTCTATTATTTTCTCAGCTTTGTCTTAGTTAAAGTATTGACATCCAGGAGAGCTAACAGGATTATTACTAGGCTGCCATAAAACAGACCTTATTCAGATTTTCATTGCATATTTCCTGAAACTCAGCAGGACTTTGCAAGTCTTCTCTGGGATCAAGAGGCATCTAGAGCTAAACATTTTGCTTGTTTCTCTTCTATTTAAATCAGCAGGAGACATTACTCATTAATAAGCTCTGCTAAGGCCATATTACAAATCAAAGTGATATTCCTGGATGTTTACTGCAGGCTTGCTTTTATTAATAGCCCTATTTCTAAGGCACCTGTGTATCACGGGGCTCACCAATGTAAATGCCAGTGCCTAAGTACATCGTGTTGTGACCTGTTGTTTCCCATGCACCTATAGGACTTTGAAAATGGGGTAGTTCACACACATTTGGAAGCATTTTTCCCTGGAATTTTTTTCAGCAGCTGGCACTGAGGCATCCAGTAAGTTCTTCCTAAGGCCGAGCCAGCAGGTTGCATGCAGGAGTTTATGGCAGTCTGTTTCCAGACAGAGCCGTGCCCAATGGCCCGTGCTGAAAGTGTGCTGGTTAACTGCCATTTCAAAGATTATTGAACCTTTTTTTAAGGTTAGAAGATTTGGGAAAATTACACTTTTTAAATTACACGAAGATCTCTCTCGCTTGCCAGTAGTGTCTGGGGGTAGTCATCCTTAATCCTTATCAATTCCGCTGTATTTCGATTTGATCACTTGATGCTAATACAATCAAACATGATTAAAGAGAAGAGGTTATTAAAGCTTAAAGATTTGTGGCCGCCCTGCCTGTCCAGCTTCAGACAGGAAAGCACACGGAGCATTTGGCCTGCCCTCATCCAGAAGAGCCTCTGCAGGTCCCCAGAGCTTCAAAGCCCTGCACACCCTGGTCCTGAATAAGGTCTCTGCATGCTGCTGCATTAGGTGAGATGGCCTTTTTTGCTGACTTGTTGAGGAAATCTGTGTTAGAGACATCCAGTTTCACCCCCTGGCGACAGTTAACATTTGTTTTAACTCTTGTCAGTGTTCAGCATTTGTGAGCTGGCTCTTCTTGCACTCCCTCACACCAATGAAAATGTATTTACCAATGGGAACTTTCTCTCTTTATTTTGTTCTCGCTCAGGAGCCCCAAACTACAGTAATCCACAACCCTGATGGAAATAAGGTATTCAGAAAGAATCAACTCCATCTTGCTTTTCCACACCACACATTCCATCCACTATTCCACAGCACAATAGGGCCATCCCAAGAATTTGTGAAGGAAAATCTCATTCCTGCGTTTGTTACACCTGGTGTCTCTCGAGCATGTTTTCATCCGTGTCCATCTGCTGCGTGCGTCCTGCTGCTTCTGAGCTCCTGGAGCTCTTGGGGGAGTCGGTAACAATGTGCAGAGCTCAGTGCCCTGTGCAGCCCAGCTCAGGGAGCAGGGGCTCTCTCTCATTTCAGCCAAAAATGCTGCAGTCTAAGGGAAACCTAAGGGTGCTGTTCTCAGAGCGTGGTGAGACAATCCCGATGAGTTTTGTATGCAGTCGTCACCTCAGACAGAGATGTCATTTCAGTTTATCCCATCTGCTGTTTCTCAGCATGCTTATACACCGTGTCATGACGTGTCTTTTGCACAGGACTTTGGTTTTCTTCCATAACATCACTGGGCAGTTTCCAAAAAAATTTCACATTTCAAATGACAAAGAGGTCTCTTGATTTTTACATGTTTTCTTCATGCTCTTTTCTTTTTCTCATGTATTGTGATGTTTGCATCTGGCAGCTGATCCCTAAAATGTGTTTTGTTTTGTTTTTTTCATGCATGGACTTGAAAAGGGCCAGGAAATACCATCATTTACATATAACACATGTTCCTAGGTTTCCTGAAAAGAATTTACACTTTGACAAGAATTTCACCGTTTGCAGTGCTGACTTAATTCACATCCCATTTATCTAGTCTTAACTCCCTGTGGTTATTTCATAAGAGGAGGAGTGGATCTGAGTGACGAAATAACGCATGCAGACATTCCTCAAGCATGGAAGTGCTGATGGTGTGTGTTGTGCTTGTGTGTGCCAATCCTTTATGTCCCCTGCATCTGTCCAGCACAGAACTTGTGTTTTCATGTTACTACTCTTTCAGCTCCCCAAGTTTAAACCCCTAGGCCACGAGCAGCCTGTGTTTGAACAGCAGGCTGATCTTTATCGCTGAAGTCCACTGAAGCCCAGAAAACCCAGATAAAATATTGGCATGACTACATCTACTTGATTTTATTACATAATCTCTCTGCAACTAAGATACTCAATGTCCCGAAAGGTCACAGCAAACAAACGAACCCCTTAATGTGGAGAGTTCCTCCTAAATTTATCTGAAACACTATCCTTGTTGTATGGCAACTGGAGTGGATGCTTCAGTGTTAGAGGCTACATCTGCCCTGTGAGCTTTGCATGGTGTTTACAACTTGTATTTGTGTGAGGTTTTTGTTCACTTGTAAGTACTTTATCTAATATTTGAAGTGCTAGAGCATGATCCATCCACATCGAGTGGAATGTCTAACACAGCCAGGGCAGGGACAGCATGGTGGCTCATTCAGTTTTGTTTGTGTGTGAATTAATTCCTCTAGTTTGACTTACCAATGCACATTTGGGTTTTGAAGGTCTGAGTAATGCATTAGTCCTCTTGAACATTACTTTGGCTCAGCCTTGTGAGGATACAGTAAATGAAGGGCACTGGCAAATTTACTGATTTCATTATTTAATTGTAAAATCCTTTAAAGAATTAAATACAATCAGCTAATGTTTTTTGTTATTGAGCTAAAAATTAAAAAAAAAAAAAAGTTTTACTTTTCAAGAAAGTATGGAGATAAAAAAACCATCTCTTTCCAGCTCTCTGCAGCTGTTAGATTTGACAGTGCCCTATTGAATTTGCCCATTATATTTCACATTTCTGGTAATTAAGGAAAGACTGAGATACAATACCCTTGCCTTTTTAAGTGTGATGGCTTAAGAATAAACTGTCTGATAGATGAGTCATTCCTCGGCATGACTGGTTGGTTGAAGAATACTGCTACAAAGATACCTTAGTTTGTCGAAGTTCTTACCATACGTTCAATTCTCCATCTCCTTAAAAAAAGAAAATCACAAAAACTAGTATAAAAATGAGATAATCTGATCCAATATGCTTCAGATCACTATGAGACTTCATTTGGATATACATTGCATAAGTCCCATGAGCAGGAAAGTAAAATTGTTGTAAATTGTAGCTTGCAGAAGCCTGCATATTTAGAAGGTGGAATTGGAATGGAATGACTTATTTTGCGCAGTTGGTTTAATCACTAAGCTTAAAATGGCAAGCTCTCCTACTTGGCTGAGGTAATTCATCCATTTCAGATGGACTTTGTACAGCTGGATGTTAAAGAAAAAAACTTCCCTGTACATTCCTGTGAAGTAAAAGCATCAGAGTGCAGGAATTGTGTTTCTCTTCCCTCCTGTGGAGAATGGCAATGTTTGACATCTGTTTCAGGTGGAAATGTCTCAATCAGTGTGTGACCATTTTTTTGTGAATGACATCCCACCCCGCTTCAAGGCTTTGCATGATTCCTGTAACTAATCCTGTCATTTCCCGAGGCACGCAAATAAGGCTTGCCTTGTTTTGTACATTCAACTCACATCTCCTTCTCAACAGGAATCAACAGAGAGCTCCAACACCACCATCGAAGATGAGGATGTGAAAGGTATGATTTTTATGCTTGAAATGTTTGGAGAAGCAGTAACACGAGTTTTGTGGTTGTATTTCAGTAGGCCATTAAACACAGAAACCCCTAATGAATCCTACCAGAGAATGGTATTTTTCCTTTCTTAGAAGAAATTACTTTAGATGTGTTTCAGACTTAACTAACTTTTCAATTCCCAAAACACCATCTCCCATGTTTTGGGATGTTTTGGGATTAAGAGTATAAAGTTACTCCTTTTTAACTAAGGTATTAGTTCCAGTAATAGTAGAAGTAGATTACAAATGTCTAAGTCAGTGCTTTCTAGCTTTTATTTAGTTTATGTTTATGTTTAGCATGCATTTGTGTTTTGTGTTTGGTTTTGTTGGGGGTTTTTTGTGTCACCATTTTGATTTTTATTCTGTTCAGATGCCAGTGTGGTTTTTTGGTTTCTTTTTGTTCTGCCCATACACTTATTTTAATCTTCTTTTCTTCTTTAAAAAAATTGATGTCAAAACTTTTTTATAAACTTAGTTTTGTAGCTTCATAGATAATATTTTTGTTTCCATTTTTCCCCCTCTAAATATTAAGCTGTGATGTTACACACACCTCCTTTAATAGAATTGTGGTTTAAAGTGCAAAGGGTTTGAAAAAGGGAGTATTGAGTTTGTGTGTCTCTTATTCACAAAAAAGATTGGCTTTTGGCCTCAAAGAATAATGGTATATGTACAGGTGAAACATGGGCCAGAGGTGATAGTAAGGTAAAACAGGGAGAATGGATGCAACAAAGTAGTGGTGGTTTAAGTTAATGTGAAAGGAGAGAACAATTATAGGGTTTTGCAGCTGATGCGTTGGAAAATACCGTGTAATTGACCTTTAATCATAATGCTTTGTATTTCTTCCTCAGAACTATTTGGTACAGTTTAATAACTAAGTTTATGAAATGAATAATTTAATTATAGGGCCTCTGTGTGATGATGTAACATAATGTTACTGCAGTAGGATTTTTAGAAAATTCTGTCTGAAGCTTAGCACACAGATTTGTACTTCAGGGGGATACAATTATACAAAAAAAACCAACAATAAAAATAATTTGTGTAATTCTTGTATGTGATTCTGGAGTATCATACTTAAGGGCTAGTTGGATGGCCACAATATACAGTATTCCCAAACCAGAAAAGAGGATCTTGCTGTAAGCACAGGTCTGAGGAAAATGATCCTGTTTGTGTCTTTCCCTGCACAGTGTACAGGAATTTCATTTCTGTTTATTTAAAAGATAAATATAATCTCCCTCTTATTAATTGCTCATGAACTTGCTTGTTTTTCACTTTTTAGTATTCCTCTCACACTTGCCATCTTTTCTCTGGAGGCTGTTGTTCATACCGTGTTATTGTAAATTAAAGCTAACAGTGCCCCCAGGGTCTAATTTGTAGAATGATTCAGGGAATAGAGAGTCCTGCAACCCTGACACCTCTCATATTCTCAAGCTTCCTGCACTAGCAAGGCACTCAGGAAAGGTTATTTCCCCCCACACCAAGCTTGACTCCTGGGTGCATATTTTGTAGGAGAACAGTGACAAAGCTGTTCTCTTGTCAGCAACAGCCACTGGAGATAAAATACTGATAGGGACAAATGGATTTGAGAAGGAGAGAGAATTCTCCAGGTCCTTACACATACGCTCAAGATGGCTCAAGATGTTTGTCACCACGTTTGAGACATAGAAGGTATGATTTGCACCTTAGATAATAAAGAACATTTAAAACCTTTTTGCTTTTCTTTGCAGCATGGAGTAGAGCATGAGAAGAGACCCTGTTCTTCCCAGGAAGGAGCAGGGGGCTGTGGCTGTAACTGAGCAGTAGCATTAGTGTGTGTTTCATGGCGTAGCAGTGTGATCCACACCTCCCAGGGAATGGCTCTGCAGAGGTGTGCAGGCTGCGCACCTTGTTCCTGCTCCTGGTATCCCAACGCCGTGCCTGCACTGCAGAGACAAGGCCAGAGTCCCTTCCTTTGTGCAGCCCACATGGGCTGAAAACATCCAGCTCTGCATCAAGGGCTTTGGGGGTTTGTTCTTTGGTGTAGATTTGCCTCTTTGCAGAGGTGTGGCTCCCACAGGTCTGTTATGGGGTACAGCATCCCCAGCACGCTTGTGTCTCATGCGCTGTGGGAGCGGTGCACATGTGTGTCTGTTCCAAGTGTTAGGGTTGTTAGGATTCATTAAGACAGGGAGCAATTAAAGATGTCTTACGTCACCTATCATTAACGTATCCTCAGGATCAAATTCTCCTCCTGTCTGTCAGGGCTGCATAGAGCATTCTCCTCTCATGTCAGGATCTCGCCCTGTTTTCACTTTTGAAGGCAGGTATTTAACTTGAAGACAGTAAAATCATGCTTACTTTTCATTTTTTATTTACTGAAAATCTTAGTGTCTGTGACTTTGCCTTCTTTATGTATACACTTACCTCTTTTAGGAGTGGAACATATTTATTTTACTAGAAACAGTGCTTGCCAAACAACAGTGAGCTTTAATAACTCAGGAGTAAGCTAATTATATCATTTGAGTTCAAAATGACTTGAAGCTGTAGTTCAGGTTCCTTGCTAAGATACATTTCTGACATTAACCATCAATGACATTGAACCACATGTCAGCGATCCCTCCTAAATATGAGAGGAGTAGACAGGAGGAACATGCTGAGAACTGGACTGTAAGCAATGCCTTCTTCTGGGATTTCTTCTTCCTGTGGTAATGACACTGGAACTGTTGGGCAGCATCTCTGGATATGGGTTTGATTTTTCAAGTAATGCTATGGAATAGCACCATTATTTTTGTCCACAGATTTTCAGAAGGGTGAGTTGCTAAATTTACCATGGACAGGAGATCTGGATTTCTCACGGTGTCTTTTTGCCCCAAGAGACAAATTACCAAAATCATTAGTAAGAATGATGCTTGGCAACAGGGAAAATTGCTGAGTTGTAAGGCACTTACAGATTTGACAAATTGTGACTTACCTGTGCTACATAATACATCTGGAAGGTACACTGCTTTGAAATATTTAATATATTTGTAATTAATTTTATACCTGTTGGCCTAATTTTTTTTAACAGCAGAAAGAAAGCAGTTTAAACTATTTATTTTGGAACGTACATTCCTTAAAAATCATGCAAATTTCTAAGAACAATTTTTCTAAAGCTCTTTCAAAGCCCTTTGTATCTGAGTATCAGATACAGGGGTAAATCTGTGCTGGCATCTGAACAGAGTCACTCACACCTACGACCTTTACAACTGTTCTTTGGCACCCACACTGCCCCTGAAAGTACATCATTAACATTGTTTGTGTGCTCAAAGATTTTCTAATTTCTTGCTGCTTCTAATTAAATTATCATTATTTTTCTTTTGGCCTTCTTTTTTTCTTCCTTCACATGTACTTGACCCTCACACAGCTTTCACAAAGGAGGAGGACATGGAGAGGTTGAATTCCACCTACCACTCCTCCTCTTCCATTGCTTCTTCATCCCACTGGTCACCACCCTGGCCGTGCCCCAGAGGCCGCTCCTGCTGCCAGTGCCTGCTGAGGAGTCTGATCACACTCTACCTCTTCATCTTTGTTTGTTCATATGTTGTGTTTCTTTCCATCAATTCAGCGGGCAAGTCCATGAGAAATGCAAACTCAGAGAGTCAATCGCTTGAGTCTGAGCTCTCCCACTCCACTCCTTCCTCTATACTATGTAAGTTGAGAGACTCATCTGTCAGATGATCTCCTTTGTCTCTCCTCTTCCCTCCCCATCATCTGACAGAAGCTCAAAAAAGGTCAATGCTGTGATCTGCCTGATCTGGGAGTGACCTTTGCTTAGTCTTTACAAAAGTAATTTTTTAAGGTATTTTTTTCTTGTCATTAGTTGTAAAAATGTTTTCATCAGCTATAACAGCAGGATAAATATGTCTGTATTTCAGAAAGCTCTATCTTGCAGGAGTAACCTTTGCAGTAGTGTTCAACTTAGGGAGAGAGATTTGCCTCACCTCTTGCTTGGATCCTGGATAGGGCCTCAGCATTAATTACCTGTTACTTTTATTGCATCAAGTTCCTTTCTTGAAGATCTCCATTGATAAACCAGCCTTGAAGCTGTTGTGGCAGGTGTTAATTTGCAGCATTGATAGGACAACTGGGAAATGTCCTCCTCTGCTCAGGAGGAGATATGTGACGATGAGTGACCAACTGACTGTAAATGAAATCTCCAGTGTTACAATATGAGAGGGGAAAGGCACTGTCTTGGTTAGAATGTAAAAGATGTGGGTAGAGCATTTCTTGTTTGTCAATGAACTTGGAAATTCTTCAGAAATTCCTTAGAAGGGCAGGATCTTGTGAGTTGAAACGGGCAATGACTTCCTGGGAATGAGGATTCTGCTTGCCCGATTCTGATCCTGCAGCCAGTGTGTGTCAGGGCAGCTGTACTGGTGGTAAGAATGGATGTTTGCACAGGTAAAAGTGAGATCCAGGCAGGCCCTTGGGAACATGGGCTGTGTGTTATTGGCCTGAACCTTATTTTAAACATGAGTGGAATTTTTGGTGTGGTCGGCTAAGACAGATGAGAGGAGGTGGTCCCAGAAAGGATGGGCTGTCTCTGGTCACAGCTGTTGCCGGGTAATGCCAAAAGCATAGCTTTGTTCTGAGGGAGGAGCAGGATAGGCTCTATCAATATATGGGTGAGTGTGTATCAAACTAGAAGTACAAATACTGCCAGCACAATCTGCCCAGAGCCTGGGGAAAGAGAGGAATTAATAGGAGAGATGTGGGCTGTGGAACACAGAAGGTTGACATGTCAGTAACACGTGCCATAAAGCTTTATTCCATCCATGGTGCATATCCACACAATATCCTTTATGTGCCCAGTGTTTTTGGATCTGAATGCTGGTGGCCTCACGAATCCTGTTTCTCTGAACTAGTTGAGTGATTAGACAGGAGCACAGTTTAAATAAAAAAATACACAGCAGCAAAGCTTGCTGATGTCTCACTCGTCAAGACTTCAGACACCATTTCTGGAGACAGCAGCCCGATTCCACGATTAAAGTAACCTGTTGGGAAACCATAGTGCAGTGTCTTGTAAGTGTGGTGACCACAATGAAGCTTTGATCTGAAACTATAGATGATTTGTCATTAAAAAATAAGCATTTGCCAACATTTGCTATGCTGTCTAAATATTAGTGTAATTTTTTAGTACAATCATATAAGAGAAAGCATCTTTAGAAATAATTGATTCCATATAAATAAAAGTATACCATGTATAATGTGTGACAAGTTGCTTAACATGAATTGAAATAGACATATTAATTTTGTTGGATCTGTTTTGTCAGTACAGGGTGGAAAAGCTCTGGGATAATTTTTCAGATATTTGCCTACATAGCTAAAGAATTTAGATTTTTTTTTTTAGGGCAGTTGCAGGCCTACCAGTTTTCAGATGGGTAAAAGATACCAAATAACCCTAATAAAATTCTGTGGATCATCCATCCGTTTCATAATTCAATGAATGAGAGTGAGTCTTTGGAATCAGCAGGCTCTAGGAAAAAGATGTGTGTGTGAGATGACAACTCAGATGTTTTAGTCCCTATCAAATTTAAATGTGGGCTGAGAGATAAGTGCTGGTGTTCTGTACACTGAATCTTGATAAACTTCTTAAATGAGAAGTCTCCTGAAGCATGCATTGTCATCTGATGGTCTAAGATCTGAGACCCAGTCAGTCATTTATTTATGCAGCCCATTCTTTTATTTTCCTTTCAGAAATTATTTAATTTGAATATTTGTGGCAGAAATGGTAAGAAAACTTATCAGCAGAGAATTTTCAAATATTGGTGTCTTGAGAATCATTTGGAAGGACATTGTGTGGTGTTTAACAGTCCATGCTGTAAAGCTGTATGAAATCTGGTGCATCCACACAGCCAGAACTTGTTATGCAACACAGGATAAAATTTCTAGTATCTTCCTCTTTCTTTTCAGACTTTGGTTATTTCCAGAGCACAGAAATAACTTGACTGGCTGTGTGCTTTCCCTCTAACTAGTGTTTGTTGGGACAATGTTTAGATGGGATGTGAAGCCAAGTTCCCCCTGCTGTGCCATTCCATTTTAGCAGACCACTGTCGCCTTGATACCAACTGTCCTGTTTTAAAACAACAGCACAACAGGGAGGATTTGTCCCCCTGGGTTTAACTCTCCTCTACAGTGTAGGTATCTGTGTTTGAGCCGGTTGTCTAGACTCACTTTAGCCAATGCAAATAGGTCAGATGAGTCACACTTGTCTTAAAAATCTATTTTAGGATAAGATGAATTGTGCCCTCAAAGTGCTGATTTCTCTCCCTTGACTGTAACGGAGGGGAGTTGAGAGAACAAACTCACTTGTCTGTACTTATATGTGTCCAAAATGTGAGATTAATCCAATCTGAGGTGTACCAAGATATGTAGTTAAGAGTACCCAGTTGAAAAGTTTTAAGGGCTTTTGCCTTGAGAAACATGTGAGCAAGTGAGAAGCAGAATCATTTTAATCGTGTCTAAATGCATGTGCAAATCTGGAACAAGGTTACCTTGATCTTCTGGAAAGGTGCTTCTCTGCTTAGCTGTTGCAGTACAGTGATGACAAAGTCAGGCATCTGAAGGGCTGATGGCAGGACAAGGTTGTTCCAATATCTGTGTGAAGCATAAAGTGGTTTAAATTATTGTTCTCACTGGTGTCACTTTCGAAAAAAATGATGGGTAGTATGATGGTCAGTGAGTTACAAGGGCTCTTTTCTTGTGTGTCAAAAAACGTGAAGTTTTAGGTACAGATATTTCTGAAGGCTTCACTTCCACATATCCACAGCTCATTTTTATGCAACACATTTCTCTCTGCAATCAAAATACCAAAATATCTGTCATTTCTGCGTGATTCTTGTAGATTGAGTTTATAAATATTTCTTGGGGCTTCAGGAAGGGAAGAAAAGCTGTAGAGTTCCTTGCTGGAGAAACAGTTTTTGCTATTGTTTTGTGCTTTTGTTTTCCTGTGATATTTGATTTCACTACCTGGGCAACTGCTCCTTGTAGGTTGAAATATTAATAGTGTTAGATGCTTTTTGGTTAAATGGTGTTTCTCCTCATTTTATGTTGCTTAGATCTTAGTGTTAATGGTGGTCTTCAATTTTGAAAGATTATCCCTCACTCTGTAGCTGAGCAAGGAAAAGAGGTAGTGAAATACAGCAAGAGATTAATGACTAATTTGAAGTTAACATATGTGCTACATCAGTGCTGAAAAAATCATTTTAGCCAGTGATTGGAAATGTTCTTGTTTGTTCTTTTTCTTATTATTTGGTCTTTTTATAGCTCTCCTTCATAATATTTTTGTTTGAAAAAATGCATTTGTATGAGTCATATACCAACGCACTTGCCAAAGCAGGGGGTTTATTTTTTTAACTGCTAAACCCCTATGAATTACCTTAATTCCTTCACCCTACATAGGGAAAGGTGCTGTTTAAGGAACAGGTCCGTGGTCTTTTCTGTAATGTATTTACTTCACCTGTACTCTGAGCAAAGAATGTCAAAGCCACCATCTCCACACAAGTTTGCTGTGTTTGCAGTCTGTTTCCTTATTGGTTTTCAGGAAAATGTCTCAGCACCTTTGACTTGCCAACAGTGTTCTTCCCTCACACCTCAGTTGTTTTAAAGGCACCAGATGTATTTTTATTCAGATATCCTTTGTGTACAGAATATATAGTTTTATGCTGTGGAAAGCCATTGTCATATTCTAAAAAACTAGAGATGGGTCAGGCTTGACTTTTTGAACTGACTTTCACCACACTCTGTGGAAAAAGTAGCTGAACCAGTTTTACCAGCATCTCATTACAGTTGTCAGTTTTGTTTAGGAAGTTTAGTTTCTGTAGTTTTATTTAGAGAGTCCTGACTGCCCATCAAATGAGAAGTATAGTAGCATGAAATTGCCACTGTACATCAAACAGCATAATTGTCCTAGAATTCAATACAATCCAAGTTTACTATTGGATAAAAAAAATAAATAATGAAAAAGTCAAATGCAAATGGTGATTGTAAGTGACAGTTATCTGGCAGATGGGAACTGGCCAGATGCCTCTTCCCTAATGCCTTGTGTTGTCCTTGTATACTTTGGAGTGTGTATTTAGATGGGAAAAAAATGGAGTTAGTGAAGAGCACATGTTATGTAGCATCCTTCAAAAACTCAGAATGAAAATTTGGTTATTTACCACTCTAAGAACTGCCAATTATTTCTGTCAGATGCAGTAGCAGGACACTGTTCCTACCAGTAATATTTCACCTTAGTTTATCTCCAGCGGCCTCCTTATTTCATCCTTTGCACTAAGGGTAAGTGCAAGGATTTGACTGGATGCACATGGCCACCAAGTTACAGGTGTATTTTCCTTCTGCTGCTTCGCAGTCTCCTTCCAGTTTTCTATTTGTATTTCTGTTTTGCCATCTCCTTTCTCTTCCTTACTTCCTTTCAGGTTAAACCTCTGCTTCGATGACAATGAAGCAGAAACATTTTTGTCTCTGTAGTCCCGCTCCCTGCACCCCCACAAATACCCACATGAGAAGGTGTAAAAGCTAAAAACAGTGAGGAGGAGGTTCGTGTAAAATCACAGTGGCTCCTGAGTATTTGAATTAGATTAGTCTTTGATGTCTGCTGTTATTTCACACTGCCTTGCTTTTGTATTGGGTAAGGGTGAGAAAGGAGGCAAAGAGTTTTGCACAACAGGATAAATGAGTTCTGAAGCTCCACTCTCCCTTTGGCTCACAGCCAATGAAACTGCATATCATCACTAAATAGGAAGAAATGTTGGTTTCTAATATGTATGTAATTGCGTGTGGCTGACAGGTGAGAGTAGCATAGTGGCTTTCATAGTTTCATATAGTACTTGTAATTTTGTAGAAGAATTGAGGACTGAGTTGAAAGGCACATGATTTGGCAACATCTTCCTGTTCCTGACAAGTCTGCATTGGAGACTGTGAAGTCTTTTCCACAAGTGCTGACACCAGTGCTGGAGTTGGATGGTGATTGATTGGAGCCAGTGAGAAGTGCTGTAATCTCCTTTGCTGGCTTTGCTGGCCTCTAGAGTTTCCTGATGGATGTGTTTCACATCCCATGGATACATCTGCAGACACAGCTCTCCTGGATGTTAGTATAGCACAGAGAAACTCTGCTGGAACCACATTATGTAATATAAGATAGCTTCTGTCAGAAAGCTTCTTGATATGTTCCATTGCAATTTAGTTTTGGAACTAAAACCAGGAAAACCAGCAGTTTGGCAACACGATTCAACGTCTCCCTTCTGGGGTTGGTGTTGAAAATATCTTGTGTATCTCAACATCAAAGGTACCGTGGTAAAACTCAGTAAAGGCTTGACTGATGTTAGTGGAAAAGGGAATATTGCCAGTTATCTTGAGCCAGTGACAATAAATCATGTGTCCACGTGGTTTTGTGTCTCTCATGTGTGGAAACTACGGTACTGTTGTAGACATATTAATTGCTGATATCATTATCCACTAACATGAGCTCATGATTATGTAGCAACTGATCAGAGATTTTTACCTCATTTCCCACTGTCTGATTTAATGTGCTGCAATTTCCTCGTCTCTGATTGAGATGTGTTACTGGGTTATTTAATCAAATCCTTGAACTCAGCTATAT
The DNA here is from genome assembly GCA_013397375.1 of Toxostoma redivivum. Taxonomy (NCBI): domain Eukaryota; kingdom Metazoa; phylum Chordata; class Aves; order Passeriformes; family Mimidae; genus Toxostoma; species Toxostoma redivivum. The sequence goes on from VXBI01011604.1 coordinate 650,432, forward strand.
GTATGTAGATGTTGCATACAGAACTGGTAATTTCCTCACTGCATGAGGTCTGCTTGTTCTGGATTTCTTATTGCCAGCCTTCTCTGAGACTGCACCATTATTTCTGACTCAGTCATCCCACCACTTGGCTGATGCTGGCAAAGCCATGCAGTGTCCACGCAGTCTGGCCCGTGTTATTTAAACCGATGGTAATGGAGACATCGCTGCTCTCTTCATTAAAAAGTCTTTGTTCTTTCCACAGTCCTTGTGAAACAGGGCAATTCATACTTGAAGTGCTCTTAGCCATAGTGCTAACAGTGAAGTGCTGCTCACAAAAAGCCTTGCTAGACCTTTATATCCATTTTTTTCACCATCACATTTGTCCTTGCTGGTTTCTTTTTGGTCCTTTTCACCTGAATGTTTTAGGCATGCACTTAGGAAAAGGTTAACACCACACTGCCAATTTTGAGCACAGCATTGGAAAGTTACTATCTCTGTGTGCTCCCCAGCATTTTCTTTTGAAGAGAAGTGTGATCTCTCTCAGTACTTTAGTTTTAACATTCCAGGCATGTTTTTGTTGATGGTCAAGTCCACGTGTGGGAGTGTGCTGGGGAATTACAACTGTTGCTTGTACTAGATAGCTACTACAGCCGGACTGGCTGTGAAACAGCAATCAGCTTCCTTGAGTTTGAAGTTTCGAGTTGGGGCTTGGTTTGTTTTGCTTTTTAAACAGCAGATCATCCAGTGAAGGAAAGATAATTAGAAGTGTGATAGGGAAGTGGATTGATCTTGACATGTGTTTAATTTCCTCGTGGATACAGGAGTGCACTGAAGGCAAATCAGTGTAAAGCAGCAATGTAACATCATGTCCTCTGGTTGTAGAAAGGAGAAGAGTTGGTTGTTGTGCCAGCTGGGGAGTGACAGAAAACCTGTCAGCTGTCACTTTCCACTTTGTCTTCCTCTGTAAGATTGGGTTTGTATCTCTCCCCAGCTCGTAAGCAGGAGATTATCAAGGTGACCGAGCAGTTGATTGAAGCCATCAACAACGGGGACTTCGAAGCTTACACGTAAGCTCCTCCTTTTGCAGGGAGTGAGGGGAACTGGGGTATTTGACACTGTCTGTGTCAATATGCATGTTTATATGTGAGTGCCTGTGCTTGGAGTTAGGTACCCTTGAAATGCCCTCCCAGATGCCCCCACAAAGCACAAGATATGTGCATGGCTGCTTTGCCGTGGCTTAACGCATCGCCAGTTTCAGAGGAGCTGCTAGTATAACTCCAGTGTAGTTAGAAGAAAATACTTAAATCTTGCTTACAAAATGATGTGAGGCATAAAAAATATCCCCTTGTATTGTACAGCTGCAGTTTTCATCATCACAAGTAAAAAATCCTACTTGTAGTAACACTGACTTGTGGGTCTTTTTTTGGGCCAAAAACACAATGAAATGCGGTCCATTTTAAGTGAGCTGCCAAATTTATTAATTGAGCTGAAACCAGAACTCCATGCCTTCTCCTCATGTTAAGTTCTGTTCTTTTCCAGGGTGATGGCATGAGTAGGTGAAATGTTCAATAGGAATGAAAGAAGTAATTAAAAATTATCTCTCCAAAGTTGTGATCCCTAACCACATGTGCTCATTGCAGAATTTCCTCTTTTCCATAGAAAAATCTGTGACCCAGGCCTTACGTCTTTTGAACCTGAAGCTTTGGGTAATCTGGTAGAAGGGATGGACTTCCACCGGTTTTACTTCGAAAATGGTAAATATTCCCTTTTCATCTCCAAGTCTTCATCTGTTCCTTGTGACTGTGTGTTTCTCTCATCTAATGAGCTTTTTGTTTGGGAGTTAATTGACTTGGGCAAGGGAAAGGAGTATTTTTTTTTTTTCAGACTTGTGCTGTAGGTGTGTTTTAGTCTGCTTCTGCTCTGCTCATTCACACAACTCAGGGCACCTCAGAAGGCAGAGGAGAGTTTCAGGTATTTGGAACTAAAAATAAAGAATGCGTTAAGAGCTGAATTATTTTAACTGAAAATGATACTAGATACAAATGTCATAATATAACAGTGAAACTAAAATGTTGGGAAACTCCAGGTGATACCCTCCACTTTACTTAATCCATATATGTACATGGATTAAACATACTTACTTATTAAATAGTGTATAAGTGATTGTTGCCAGGTGTGATCATCGTTAAACCCTAATATGATGAGTTTATATCTGCTAAGCCTGAGATTTTTGTTCGTAAAACAGATTGGGGGGAGTTCTTTTGGCTTATCCAGAGCAAATGTGATTTCTCCTGTGTGTACCCCTCTGTGTGTGTGTGTGTGTGTCTCGTAGCTCTGTCCAAAAGCAGCAAGCCGATCCACACAATCATCCTGAACCCGCACGTGCACCTGGTGGGCGAGGACGCGGCGTGCATCGCCTACATCCGCCTGACGCAGTACATGGACGGCAGCGGCATGCCAAAGACCATGCAGTCCGAGGAGACGCGCGTGTGGCACCGGCGCGACGGCAAGTGGCAGAACGTGCACTTCCACCGCTCGGGCTCGCCCACCATACCCATCAAGTAAGGAACAGCCCCAGCACCAGCTCACACCTCTTAGGCACACCTCATAGTCTAATTGCTGCTTTAGGCCTTAAAAATTGCGAGCCGTCCTGTGGTTGTGTCATTTTTTGTGGCTGTTAAATATCCATCACACCCACTGGTGTGCATAGTATTGGTGCAAAGATTTCTGAAATTATGCGCTTTTTTGGTTGTTGTTTTCTACTATGATGCCCACCAATCCAACTTGGTCCCTGAACTGCCAGCTTGAAGAGCAGCAAAGTGTTTTAATGTAGAGAAAACTTGGTAGAAGTCACACAAAACAGGATTAGAAAACATGGAATAGAATTGCTGGAAAACCTGGGAAAATAAAAAGCAGTAGGATACATGGAGCTGTGAGAGCTGACCAGAAAGTATGAAGTAAAAAAGGGTCACTATTGAGAAAAACAAGTTTGATAAATATTCGGTGTGATTTTCAGCCACCTCTACTTTCTCAGGCCTAGGTGTGTTCGCTGCAAGGTGGGTTTGAGCCAGTTTACACATCTGCCTTGTAAATTGAGCCATCCCAGTACCTCTCATGTTCTTATCTCTTTCCTCACGGCTCTCCGTTCTTATCTCTTTCCTCATGCTCTCCGTGGAAACTGCTGAGTGTTCCCTGTTGGACAGTTCTGATGTCCCTGTGAGATAGCCTCCCATGTCTCCCATCAGCATTTCTCTCTGCTGTTCATCCAGGCCCTGCCACGCCCTCGGGGTCAGGCAGTGACTAAGTTCCTTTAGACACATTGTCACCAGGGCTAATGACAGCGCACTAGGGGTTGCAATAACAGGGTAGAGAGTCACAGCTTGCACAGGAGGTTCTGCTCAGCCCGTTGGCTTCTCTTCTTCTTCAACAGCGTCTGCTAATGAGCCCAAACCTCTCTGACTTGTGGTGTCCCAAATGGGCAACACTGGTCCAGGCCTGGCTTTGCTCAGTTGTGAGCCCGCTGTATAGGATACAATTCCATTTGTGTCAGATGTCTTAATGTGGAGAGTGGCTGAATTTCCTGGCGTGGATGGTAAGGGCTTAGATTTCATCCTTTGAACTTCTTCATGGCTCGTATTTTACTTCTTGCAACACTGTTCTCTTATGTGAAATAATACTTGATGAAGTAAGAAATAAGGTAGAATTAAGTGTTTAACTTCCATGGTGATGATTTTGTATTGTTTTTTATTTAGGAAAAAAGAAACTTTATTACTTAGTGATGACTGTTTTATTTCAATGTGAAACCGATGGGAACAGGAGCCACGTTGTCCTTTGTTTCTCACATTCCAGCTGCACTGCCAGTGTTTCAACAGATAATATTCAAAGAGCAGTTACGCTTCCCTTGAAATGCAGTTAGGTAAATCTTGGTGGTTTTCATAAGGGAGTGTTTGCCAAGGGATCTGAGCTGGGTATGTGTAGAGCCAAAAAGCTGTTCACCTGGCCCATTGTGCCCTGAACAGTCAGTGTTTACAGCACAATGACATGAATTGGTCTAGAGAATCATTTAATCTTTTCCTCGGATTGTTTTTTTTTCCCCTCTGTTTTTGGGACGGTACTGCAGGAGGTTCTTAGCAGCTGCTTGTGCTCTCTATAAAAGATAAGGATTTGTGGGACTGGCAAGGGCGGAAGGAGAAGAAAAATCACCATGGAGTAAATTTTTTGAGGTTTCAAGTGGTGAGCATTGATTGATGAATGTTTTGAGACTGTGGGGTCAGATGGAGGAGATTGCCGGTTTGTGCGGGGTGTCCAAGCATAAGGGGTCACAGAGCAGCTTTAAGAGTCTGAGGACTGAGGCTTAAGGAGAGATTCCCTGAGTTAGCAACATAGCCCTACATGTGTAGCACCGGCAACAATATCACATAAATCCCATAGCCAGCTGTCATCTTGAATTCAGAGGAGGTTTTTGGACTTGCTTCTAGCATTGTTCCAAAATGTCATTGGTCTGATGGTTAGGAGCCTTACTTTCCAGTGTAAAATTTATCTTGAGTGTATGCTTGGTTCTTCTAAGTCACCGTTGTTGTCCTGTGCTGATTAGGTGTGCAGACGTGAACCAGTTTGTAGGAAGGCTGATCAGATCATTCCCACCTTCTACTTCTGTGGGGTAAACAGCCAACACTACCTCAGAGGCTTTGTCTGGTAGGATCTCTGTTTTCCTACAACCTTATCTCCTTACTGTCTTTTTTTGTTTGATGTTTGCTTTTCCATTAGCTTGGCTTCTTCTGAAATGCTCTATCCACTTGTGGTCAGGGCTTTATTTAATTCCCCAATGTCTTTCTTTTCCCTGCTCTGTTCTGGCACAATTTTTGCACTTCTGTCATCTGCAGTGCATCTGAGACAGCCACCTATTTATCCTCAACTCTCATTTCCAACCAGTGAACACATAGAAACTTCTACAGAGCTTTGCACTTCCTATTATTCCATGTAATATTTTTGGATTACCCAGCCCTCAAGGTTATTTGGTTCTTCTTGCACAATGCTCCTGTTTTCTTTTTATAGTGCCTTCCACCTAAGTGTCAGTATGCTACGTGAGATCAGTCTTGTTGCTTGTGCTCAGGACTAGTGAGTCTCCTCTAGGCTGATAGCTCCCCTTTGAGCACAAACATTGCCATTCTTTGTTTATTCCCCATCTTCTGAAGTTTGACTGGGAGATTCCCGTGTAGGGTCAGGCTAGAATCACCTATAACTCATCCTGAACATTTTTAGACCATCTCAAATTTCGCCTTTGCTTTTCCCAGTCAGAGCAGCAATAACTCTGTTTTGGAGGACTAGAGAAGAAACTTCATTAACATATTGTTCTAGTTTATCCTTCCTTTATTTGAAATGCATACAGTCTACAGCTACTTATTTAGTTATTACCAATGCACAGTAGTTAACGATGGCATTTCCATAATAAAAAAGTATTTTACACATCATGTCTGAAGATGAATTTCTATCCTAGTAAAGTTGCAAAAACAATTATAGCTGTGATCTGCTTCTGCAGATACAGTATCCTAGATGATGTTAAATCGGTTGCTGCAGGCACAGTAGCTTGCTTGTTTTCAGGACTACAGAAAGGACTATGCATAAATCTAAGAATAGAACAGAGCTCTTGGGTCGCTATAGGTATAGGGAAATGTTTCTTTGTGGTAGAGGACTTATTTGAAAAAGGATATGAGCACAAATATGTATTTAGTTTATAAATAAATTTTATTCATAGTTTAACTGTGAGTGAGATGAGGCAAACTTGGGTTTCTGTCTCCTGCATTGTTTCTCTCTGAGTGCTAAGAGTGATGGTAGGAAATTGTTCTCTGGATCCGTGCTCTTAGGGACCAGTGCTAATATGTTTCTGCAGAGCTGTGTCTGCTTGTCTTGGAGTGTGTATCTGCCCAATATGGGCATTTAAAAGGCTGCTGGGCCTAAAAGTGACTCCCTAACCTAACTTAAGCCTCAGTGAGGCTTATGCTCCCTCCCTGATCACAGCTCACACCTTCTTGTACTTTGATAAGTGCAGTGCCAGAGAGCAGGAATGCTGAGTAAAGAGTTTGTTCTGTGTTTGTGCAGTGCCTAGCACAGAGGGATCCCGCCACGGCTCCAGCCCCTAGATGCTACGGTAATACAAATGATGCTGCCACCTCAGTTAGCTACATACTTGCTTCTGGCTCCTTTCCCTTCCTTCTCTCTCTGCGTTTTCTGGCATGTCTTGCATGTGAATGACACCTGATTCTTCCTTATCACTTGGTCTTTGTACAAGAGCCTCAGTCCATGGCAGTGCCTGCGATGTCCATGCTGAGGAGTTTAAGTTATACCCAGAGATTTGTGGCTGAATTCCACCCTCCCTGCCTTAAGGAATCACTTTAGACACTTTGGCTTCCTGCCTCAGTTTCCTTTTTTATTTTAACAGCCTCTCTGGCATCTTGTAAAGGTGGAAAATGTCTGTAAAGTGGTTTGAAAAATAAAAGAATGCCTTGCCTGAGTGGAGGTTTTTTCCCTTGTTTTTTTCCTCAGTATCATTTTAAGTGATCTCGACAAGGTGGTTTTTTTCAATAGTGTTGGCTAACACTTGAGCATGTGTTTTTATCTGGTGGTGATGTTACTTCAGTAATGGAAATCTGTTTGTTTTTTTTCTCCTTCCTCCTAGCTAAAAATATCAGCGGTGCCGCTCTTGCATTTTCTGTACCCAACGCACCTGGTTGATAACCATCTTGGCCATCCCGTTCTCTTCATGCATGTTTCTGAGTGCATGAAGTTGTGAAGGTTCTTCATGTAACACATTTGTGATGCACCACGTTGCTGTATATTCCATCTGTACACTGTTAACATTTCAATGAAGGTGATGTTCCATGCAAATAGAGAATAACAAGGCGTAAAAGACAAAAAGAGGTATTGGATGGACAGCAGTAGACACACAATACATTTGTCACTTGCTCTATTTATGCCAAGTTTTGACAGACAACTTTAAAATCTATCATGTTTATTAAAAAAAAAAAAAAAAGAAAAAAAAAGGAAAAGTATATTTTACCTTCTTTTTTTAAGAACTGTTTTTTGACTCCTCCCTTTTTCCGGAGTCCCAGGATTTTGCTTTGGTTCTGGTAGGAATGGTTAAGATTTCCGCTGGCAGCTCCATTACTTTAAAACAGATTTTTATCGTAGATGGACAAAATCACTGATAAATGTGGAAGTGTTAATATCTTGGCTTTGGACCAGCTGCAGCCTTCTTAGTTTATTAGTCTGCGTAAACTGGAAAAATCTCCTCATTTGCTGGCTTGGCCACTCCAGAATTAACTGTCAGTATTCTGATGAGTCAGCAACTTCCGTTTTCCTTTTGAGTCCTTTTCGCTTTCTTATTTTGTTTAACTGAAAGGTTCTGTTGGATGATTAAGCGAAATTAAAAATTGTAAGGAACTAAGTGATAATTGAGAGGCAGTTTTTGAGGATTAAAATGGAAGGAAAGAAAAAGATTTTTATCGCTTTTAGGATGTACTGTAAATTTTTTAAGGAGGCTTTAAAAATATAATATGTGGGTTAATGTATAGACCAGTTGTGTGGATAATATGCTCGAGAAATATTAGGCCTTAAAGCTAAGTATGAAGAGTTTACTTACATTACAATGCTGCTGTTGCTTCTCTGGAAATGAATTGCAGAGACACCATTTTTCCGTGGGACCCTAACACTTTACCACAGGTTTGTGTCTCCCCCTCTACCCCTCATGCTCTTGGTTTCTCAAGCTCCCCTGGCAGCGTTCGGCATCAAGGCCAGCAATCCCAACAGGTTTGTCTCAGCTACAGGCCAAGGGAGGAACGCTGTGCTGGCAGTGCAGAACGCAAAGTTTGCAACAGGGACTAGTTCTCCTTCCCTCACATTGCTTTAAAAATACACCCTCACAAGAATTTCAGTTTCTTCCCTTCCACTGTTCCAGGGAAGCCCAGGCTGGGCTGTTCCTGCTCTCCCCGGGGTTCTGTTAGCAGCAGGCTCCTGCTCCCCGCAGCGCTGTACAGTGCATGGTATCTCGGTCAGTGTCCTTTTTAGCCATCCGAAATTTACAACTCGGCAGCCAGAACTTTTTAAAATGGGAAAGCTTCCTAATTCGTATCATTTCACCTTTCTGTGTTGATTACTAATCAGAAGCAGTTCTTAAACATGTTGATGTTGTTACTAGTGGATGTATGGTAGATGGACTTAAGCTTCTCTGATAATTACTACATGATTTTAAACAATATATATTTAAAGTAAGCATCTACAATAAATGTGTTGAGCCATATTAACCTGCCAATGGGATCTGTGAAAAAAAAAAAAAAAAGAAGAAATGGCCTCATTTTTTTCTGTTTATTTTCTTTTTTTTTTTTTTTGTGAAGCAGCTATAAGTGGCATAACTGTATTTAAAATTAATGAATTAGGTGTAGGGTGTTTTTTTTATACTTCTAACATAGCATGTGGTGTTGACGTATTACTGTAGACCAAGTTTGTCTTCCACACCAAGATGTGAGGAAATTGTGATTTGTTCTCTCCACCACAACTGAATTATACACTTCTCTCATTTTGGAACACTGCAGTTTATCATGGGACACAGTGTACATATTTCTTGCCATAATGGTAAATGATTGATATATTTAAGGATTAATAAATTTGTGATTTCTGCTGACATTGTGCTTGTGTTTTAATTTCCCAATTAATTGTGATCTATGTAGTGGAAAATCTATGTAGTGTCTGTTTGAATTGAGACACCAGAAGCACAAATGCACTTTCTTAGGAGCTGGATTTTTGGTTTGAAAATATGAGTTGTGGTTCGTCCTTGGGTTGGTTCCCAAGTGCCCTTCCCTGGCCCAGTGGCACCCTGCTCATGCTCTGCTTTGTTGGTGCACTGTGCACATACCTTGTGTTTGTAGGGCCATATTTAGAAACGTTTTAGGTAGTTCCAGCATTTCTGTTGCTGCCGTGCTATGTTTCATATATATGTTCAGCCTGTAACACAAGACTCTGTAAGAGCAGTTATTGTATGCTATATAGTACCATCAAATATATGTAGTGATATAAAAACATACACCTAGAAATATAAAATACACTTACATCTGTAAATAATTAGGATTTAAAATAAGGTACCAGTTTAAAAGCTTACATGTATGTATGTGGTGATTTCAGGCTCTCAAAACATGCTGAACCACAACTGAGGACAGTCTTTTATACCAGCAGAAGAGAAGGATGAAGGAGAGGAAACAACTTGCAGCTTTCCTGGGTCAGGGAATGCAGAGCTGGACCGGGGCCAGGGCAGCGTAGCTGGAGCAGCGGCGTTGGTGTGGCAGGGAGCCAGAGCCTGTCCTGGGTTGGTCGCAATTCCAGTGCTTCTTCTTGGGTGGCATCTTGTAAACAAAAAGAGGTAGTCAGGAGAGAGCTCAGGGATTTGGAATTTTTCAGTAAACCCCAGAAGGAGCAAAAGCAGTTTAGTCTGTTGGGAGGTCTTATATTTTGTCATATCGCTTTTACTTACTTTTTTTGCTCATTTTTTTCCAGTGAGTGCTATTCCAGAAATCAGTTTGATTTCCATTTTAACCATGCTCCTGCATAAAGCTGTTTGAGAGCAGTGGATTTGCTACTGAGTGCAGGTATGCAGAGAAGAGAGGTCAGTGGATAAAAAAATGTTTAGCAAAGGGCTGGGAGAGCACATTTTCCCCGTATCAGGTGGAAGATTTGGGAGAGGGGCAGGTTTTGGGGGTTGGTTTGGGGATTTTTAATGGTTGTTCTTTTATAGCACAAATATTTTAATCTGCTGCCTCCTGGTGGCTTTGTAATACTGTTTTCTATTTAGGGAGTGCACGGGAAGAGGCTGTTTCTTCTGAGCAGAAGGGAATCCAGTGCTTTCATTTATTCACTTTTTATTGTGATTAAGGAACATAGTACTTCAGGGCCTGAAAATTACCATTTTCTGGGTCTTGATATACCTGAAGCAATCAGATTGATTTTGTTTCTGAAAATGGCCTCCCAGGACACATTGAAGAAAAGTAACATCTTCTAGGGCTGTGTGTTAAATCCAGAGTTCCTTGGGTCTAGGATTAACTTTACTGTTTCCTCACTGAGTTATTAGCGCTAGGTAATTTATCATCTCCTTGGGCTATTCTCTCAGAAAACACAATTACTTCATGCTTCTCAGGGCTTTTCTTAAATTTGTGCAGTCATACTTTATACATAACCCATTATAAGAAAACACCATTAGTCAAAAAATTAACTGTAGTCATTGAGGAATTGATCCAAATTGCTTCAGGAGTTTCAGCTTCTTTCTTCCTTATAGCTTATTGTTAAAAGACAGATGTGGGTGAACTGGAGTTCAGTGCTGCAAGGTCCAACTGCTAAAGCCCAGGTTCCAGCAGGGAGAGCTATGGGCTTGACACCCTTGTACAGGAGTATGGAGAGGTTTGGATCTTCACAAAAGGGGAGACTTAATAATTCTGCAGCCTATCCAGGCCTCACAGGAAAGGAAAGCTACACAGAGTAGACTGGAAGCCTTCCCTTCCCCTCCCTCTCTAGCACAGATCCCTGTGGCTGAGCAGGACAGGTTGCAGGACCCACTTCCAAGGCAGTGTGCATGTGGAAGGAGGAGGAGTCAGGAATTCTGTGTGCTCACATGCTGCAGAATGTCAGTGCCAGGGCTGCAGCATGTTCTTGTCCAGACCCAGTCCAGGCCAACGGCACTGCAGACAGTAAGTTTGGGGAAGAGGAGAACATTTAATCAGAGTATGGGGGGAAGAAAATCAGTGCAAAAAAAAAAAAAAAGACAAGCTGATAGAAAACAGGATTTAAAAGGCAAAGGGATAGAAGAGCAGTATTTCTGTAAGAGAAATATCACATTCTTTCTTCAAAGCTGTTGCCAGAACTCAGCTGTGGGGCTGGACCATCTTAGGAACTAATTGGGAATTAGGCCCATATAACCTTTTTCATTTCATGTTTATTTTCATTCATGTTTATTTAACAAAGTTAAATAGCTAAATGTGACAAGTGGTTGAGACAGGGTTGCTTCCTTAAAATAGCAATGGCTGAGTCTGCATAGCCACCCTCTGTAAGAGTCAGGAATCTGACACACCTTACTGCAGCCGAGAGCCTTGCTCTTACTTCTGCTATCCTCTTGAGTCAGCCCATAATGAAAAGGTGCTGTTTCATGTCAGAGCAGGACTGAGAGCAGTGTCTGTCACCGAGTCCCCTGCTCACTGTAAGGTAATTCCCAGGAGCCAGCAAGCTGGTGCAGAGGAGAGGGGAGTGTTAATTCATTAATACACAGCCCACTGCGTTGGGACAGAGCTCATGGCTAACAGAATGGCCCTGGGGAAGAAGAGACTGCTCAGCGCTCTTGCCACTTCTTTTCCCACACTGCTGAGGCATCCCGGGCTGGCTCTCAGAGAGGACAGCTGCCCAGGGTGGTGACACAGGACCTTGAGTAACACCAAGGGACCCTGCTAGCAACAGCCAGCCTGAGAGTAGAGGTAAGAGCCTGCCTTTGAGAGCGACACAGCTCATTTGATAAAGGCATTGCTGAACATTGGTGCCTAAACACCACAGTAGGGATGGAGAAGAGAGTGCTCCCAAGCACCCACCTCCGTCATGTTAGAGCAAGACATCAACTAAACATCTTATAGAACCATTGCCGTGTCCTGTGCACCAAGGAGAGGTAAGTACCAGAGCAAGAAGCAAGAGTTCAGTTTAAGGTATTTGGGTAAGTTCCTCAGACAAAATGGGCAACTGAACATCTACTCCCTAAGTAAAAGTGGTGACTTCTGGGGTTTTTTTTCTGAACAAAACTTGCTAGAGAGCAAAGCACGAAAGCGAGGCCATGCCAAAATTTGCCTGCCTTATTCATTGTAGCAAATAGAGTTATGGGAAACCTTCATGAAAGAATGAAGTTTCTCAAGTGGATGCCTCAACTCCAAGCAAGTCTTAACAAAGCAAAAAATCCCAAACAAATATGACGAGTAAGTATGTTTGTAAAGTCTTGTTTATATTCCATTATAGAAATTCTAAATCATCAAGCCACTGGATCCCCTAACCAAGATAGAGACAATCAGAAGTTGTAAAGGTTCACATTTCTTTCTCCAGTAGTTCAAATCAATCCTCCACCAACACAGGAAGGCTTATAGAATTTAACCTTATGGACATTTGCACTGTCATATGGGTGTTCTTTTGGCTTTGACCAAAAGTAGATACTTTTAAGTAATATAATTTTAATAAATTAGAAAGATGATTTATTAAAGTAATTTGGAAATTGGTTGGAAATGTGACAGGTAAGGTATGTTCTAGGTGAGTAATTGACAGCTTATCAGTCTTCTCTCCTAGCAGCCTCTGTGTGAAACCCCCACAGAGAGCATTCCTTAAATCACAAAGTAACAGAATGTTTGGGGTTGGAAGGGACTTCTGGGGATCATCTAGTCCAACTCCCCACTAAAAGCAGATTCACCCAGAGCAGGTTGCACAGGGTCATGTCCAAGCAGAGCTCAATATCTCCGGAGGAGACTCCACAGCCTCTCTGGACAGGTCCTGCCAGTGCTCTGTCCTCCGCAGAGCCCCTTCCCAGCAGGTCAGGCCCTCACCTGCATGGGTGCATGGGGTTATTCTGCCTGAGCTGCAGGACCCCACACTTGCTTTTGTTGAGTTTTCCTGAGTTCCTCTCCAGCCCGTCCAAGTCTGGCTAAATGGCAGCCCAGCCTGCTCGCCTGCCCTGCCATTTTGGAAGGCTGGGGTGATTTTGGCTCTCCTCCATTCCTCCTCTTTTCCATGACCTTTCAAAGACACACCTAATCAAAGATAAATCTAATCTTACTGAAAAGTTACTCTAAACAGGGTTTTGGATATGGTAAAGCACTTTTACCCACAGTAAGAGGGACTGGTCGTATGGCCAGTCTTCTGTTTGCAGGGTTTGTTTTCTGATCCTCTGGGTGGCCTTGGGCTGCCTGAAGGATATGGTATAGATCCATGCACTTGTGACTGATGGGGCAATTCCCATATCCAGACCTTGCTTGCTATTCTTTGTGTTGGTAATGTTCACACCATCTCTCTAAACCCTGGAGAACCTGTGGATTCAATGCTTCTGTAACAATGAACAAAATTACCTTCTCTTACGGGCTTAAATTTGCTCCATGTAAGTATTTTGAAGAATCTGGGAATATTAACTACTTTCCACCATCTGAGAGGGTGTTGGCACATCATTGTGGGGTCTGGTTTTGGAGGCACCATTTCACTGTTGGGACCAAAGCCCTGTGTATAAATAATTAAATTCTCTGTGATGGAGCCAGATGAGCATAGCAGCAGTAGGCTGATTTCATGGTCCGGATTTAGATCCGCTGACAGGGATCTGGGAGACGAGTAGGAGGTTTTGCTCTTTTGCATTCAGGCCAGGAATCTGAGCTTGTGTTCCTTGTGCAAGGTCAGTGCCATAACTACTGAGTGAATATCTGAGACAGTTTTTGTGCCATTTTTTCACTGAAAAAAAAAAAAAAAAGTAGGGAAGGATCTAATTTTTGTTTGGATGCAATTTTTTAAAAATGGTCAAAATCTGCCTGACAAGAGCAGGAAGGATCCCTTTCCCTGCGCATCTCAAGTGAAGGTGCCCCAAAGGCTAAAAAAATGCCTAGGACTAATTAACACAAAGCTGAGAGCAAGAAACATTACAAGCCTCTTTTCTTAAACGATGTGTTTGAGGATTTCAATATGTGAATACATAGAAAAATGGAGGTTTAAAAGGCCCCAGTGCTTTGCTGATTCCTCCTTTATGGTGTGTTTCCAAGGTGGGGTCCTGATGTGCACTGAGAGTGTTTATTCTTTCCTCTGTAGCTGAATGGGCATCTCAGTATTTGTGTCTCACCACACTGACACCTTTCTATAAACAACTTCCCAGTTAAGACCAGCTTTTCACACATGACAAGGCAGAGTTACTTTACATCCCACGAGTCTTACACTGCCTGTCAAAAGGATGTAAGGGGGATATTTGGGAAAGTGGAAGAGCCGGGGGATGAGGAGTACAGTTTTCATTAAGAGGTCTCAGCAGCTCACACTACTCATCTCTGAGGAGGAGTAGCTGGCACAAAGATCCAAACATTTTGGTGGCTGCTCCACGCCCCTCTGTTCAGGTGCTCCCGCCCTACCTTCCTTCTCTTCCCAACCATCTCACCTTCCTCCCTCGTGAAACCCTGAGGTTCTTTATGTCATTGAAGACAACATGTGCTACTCCTTGGAATGAATCATTTACTTGTATGTCTGAAACTCTACTCCCCCACTTGCTTATTTTTTTTTTCCACTTCTCTTTTGCATCTCTCTTTTATGGCCAGAATTATAAGGAGAGCTCAGAGAATCTCTTGCTTGCTCTCTCACTGCCCAGCACTAGCCCCAGGTAAGCTCCCTCTGAAAAGCCAGGTTCACATCTGTCCTGGCAGCTGGAACTCTGCAGCATTTCCCAAATCAGATAAAAGGCACATCACACTGTTCTGAGGGCGATACTCGAGTTGAGGGCAGCAGCTACACAACGCTGTCCTCAGAGCCAGAATATCCTGGGAGTTCTAGATGTCACACTAGTTAATTATATTAGCTAAACCCAGCTTCCTTCATCTCTCAGCAGTTCAAAGGTAAGACAGTTGCAAAATATTAGCACTATATTGTCTTTGTATGTCCACTGAAAAGGCAAAGAAAGAAAACCACCAAAAATCCTTCCCAGGGGAAAACCCAACCTCAGAGTTACAGGAATTGTTTTTTATTTTTGCCACTGATACTGACCTAGAAAAGGAGAAAGAATCTGAACTGATGTTTAGATGCTAGATAAATCATTCTGGCCTGGCAGTTAGACAAAGGGAGATTTGAGATGGTGATGAATGATGGAGAAGGTGCAACTACAAGGTTTTTGTTTTACAGTGACTGGGTTCCAATGTGATGCTACACAGCATACACACACAGCCTGGGACACAACAAAAGGTCCTGCTATATATTTTTGAGGAGGTGACTTTTTTGAACCTAAGGGCTGAAAAAGGGGTAAGAGAAGTTTAATGACCAGCCCAAGATGATTCCACTACCTGTACTAGGAAATGATACCAAAATTTCTGGGAGCTACTCCAGGTCCATGAGCACAAAAAAAAAATCTATATTGTTCATAGAACAATAGAATCCCAGAAAGGTTCAGGCTGGAAGAGACCTAAAAGTTCCAACCCCATACCATGAGCAGGGACACCTACTAGACCAGGTTGCTCAGGCCCCATCCAGTCTGGCCTTGAACACTTCCAGATATGGGGCAGCCACAGCTTCTCTGGACAATCTGTTCCCCTGTAATTGCTGTGAGATCCTGTCCTTTGGTCCCGGTTACAAAGAGATCTCACTCCATTCTGAGGACTGAAAACACTTGGTGTGCTGATGTAAGAGAAGTGACCAGTTCAGATAAGTGGTGTCCTCAGGTTGTAATTAATTGTGATGGAAAAGGGGAGTTTCGGGATTATAAAAACTTCTATCCTTCACCCTTTCATTAGCATCTCCTTGCAGAGGTCAGTGCTGGGGGTTCATTACCTTTTGGAACAGTGGGCTGGATAACAAGTTTAGGTCTATTCTTACTTTTCAGTGTCAGTTCCCTCCACTTAGATCCTTCTTCCAGGAGGCAGAATTTACCTACACACAACATGAAGTAAATCTCTCCAATTTAGGCTTTCCATCACATTTCAGAGAGCACGTGCTCTTGTGGGAGCTATGGAACAAAATCAAGGCCTGCTTTATTTTTGATGCTCCTCAAAGCAAATTTAAAGATGAAAATGCAAAATAAGCGAAACCAGTTTTGGATTTACAATGCAGATATTTTTAGGGTCTAAGTCACTTTGAGATGTCCACAGCACAGCTTGTACAGCCGCAGTGAGGTCACCTGGCTATGCACAAATGGGTTGGACCAGAACTACTCATTTTCATAAAATAATGCAGATTTTGTTACACTGTGGCAAGAGTCTGATATGATCAGGTGTTTCACCATCACACAGAAATAACCCCAGAGGAGTCATTCATTTCTGTGATGATTTATTGGAGCACCCACTTGTTATTGTCAGCAGTGACGATGATCGTGATGATGAGGAATCTGAGCACAACCTAGAAAAATGCATATTTGTATTTATGAGAAATATTGATTTTGCTTCACTGCTGCCAGCCAGTCTGTCTCCCCTCAGGAGTCAGCATAGGTCGGATAAGTGAGCAATGGGATGCTTTTGATTCATAACTCAGGATAATATTTGAGAAGTTTCTGAAATACTTTTTACGCATGAGCTGCAACTTCTCATAAGAGTTTGGTTTCAGGGAATAAAACAGCAGTTTCAGTTTTTTAAGAGGAGAGAGGGAATGGGAGCATGAGGGAGAGAAATATTGTGTACATGTCTTCTATTTCATCTTTAGACTGTAATTTTCCCCTTCTTTCCCCTTGGCAGTCAAAGAATAAAATGTGAATTTAGTGGCAGATGAGAGTATAGAAGTGATACAGACACAGTATAGGCTTCGTCATCCTCTTCTGCTACACATACCTTCTTTGAACTACATTTAACCATGTGAAGGGTCTTACGTCCTGACGAGCAGAGGAAAGCTCCAGAATAATACAGTTTATAGGCATTGTGAATGAAATAAACCCAGCTTCCATATGGCAAAAGAAGGCCATTTTCAGACACATATAATGATACTAGAAGCATTTCTAGTGAAAGTCTGACCATTTTTCTCACTTGCATATCCTAAAGATACCACCTGGTTGTTTTTCATGGTTCTTGTTCATCTCTATTCACAATTTAAGGGTCAAGATTTTTTTGTGACTTTGGGCAGTGCTTCAAGGTGTGCATGGAATATGTCATATACAGGCAAATAGCAACCTACAGGGGGAAAATTCTCCTAATTGTGGATGTAACAATTCAGGCAGCACCAGAACTCATAACAAGTAGATAAAATGCATAGTGTAATCAGTGGAATGGGGAGGTTAAAGAAGCACCAAGCCTGAGTGGTGTAAAGACTTGGCACAGGCTTGGTACATTAATGGACTTGGACTCTAATGTAGTCCTTGGTATTAATATGGGGCTGTACTTGGTGATTTGTAATGAGAAAATAATTCTGTTGATTATAATTCAAGTCTGATAGCAAAATGATGCTGAAGGTGGTTGCAGACATAGGCTAGAGCTTTAAAGCTCTCAGGGATATAGAGTCCTGTCGCTATCAAACCGGGTCTGCATTCCCATATGCAATTTTACCTGTCTCCTGGTACAGAAGTATTTCCACATCTTACAGGATGAGGCATTTTGCTGGTTTCTACAACATATTTATTTTTAAGTTTTGTCCCTGCACAGGGCTTTCTCTTCAACATTGAAATACTGTCTGTCCAGGAGATCAGCCAGAAAGCAACCAGGACCGTTCAGTATTCCAGTGACTTAATGTCCAGAATCTGCAGCAGCTTTTCTGGTGCCTTTCAATTGTCAGGCAAGGCCATATATGCCACCCTCTAAAAAGTGTAATTCAGAGTCTCTGTTGCAAAGACCTCCGAGAAATGGCAATTTCTTTTTCAGCACGTTGGGAATATATGCACAAAACCTGCTGTACGCTATTCAGTCGTGATAATAAAATAAGCGAGCTAGGGAAATGTAGTGCAGAAGCAAAGACCTCTAGGCAACAATGTAATATAATACAGAAAAGATATAACTCAATTGGAAATAGCCAGCTGGCACTAATGGCTCATTCGTATAGACTCATATTTCTGAGCTGTCTGGCTTTTGGTGAGATGGGAACAAGGAAAATCATGCCTGCCTGCCAGCGGCTATCAATAAAAGCACTATTAAGCAGAGCCCTGCAGCTCAAGGGCCACTCCAAACCACCTCCGTAATTGGAAACAGTTGGAGGAGATGGTCAAGGACCTGAGCTTTGTCTTCTCATCAGTACCATTTCTGTGGCACTGAGAAGGTTTGGAAAATGTGCCGCTGCTGCTGGTGGGAATACACCACACCTCACTACACACGGCCACAACAGCACCCTGCTTTGCACATGGGGGAGGCCTCATCTGTGACCAGCCTAAACCAGCTGAACTGCCTTTTTGGCCCTTGCTGGGCCTGACAGCACAGCTTGGAATGACTAGCCAGAGTCCAGAGCCTTTAGATGCTCTGGAGAAAGAATGAGAGTGGTGGGAAGCTGTGGGCATTTCGCATCTGGCCAGGAATGGGCTCTAACACAGGATAATGTGATCCATCTGTCTGGGCGCTGCCATTTTGGGATGGAATGCATCCTGCCTGCCTGTCTTCCTCCCTCCCCTCTGGGCTTTCTGGACACAGAAGCTGCTTTGACTCCTTGGTCAGGAACACAGGTTTTGTTTCATCATCCTACTCCACCTGCTGTGGTAAAGCCCAGGCCCTGTTCATATGCCTGTATTATCCCTTCTCACATTGTCTGGCCCTCCGTTTTGCCATCCTTCTACCTCACTTCCTTTACCTCAGTCCCCTGCTGAATTAAAAACCTTTTGTCTTTTTCCTGGATGCACTTGTACTGCATCCATAGCCACACTTGGTATTTCTGATACTGTTACCTAGAGGAAATAATAATAATAATTATTATTACTGCTACTAACAGCAGTAACAAGGTTGTTATTATTATGAGGTGTCTGGGGAAGGGTGACTGACTGTTTTAGCTGGCAGGTGTCTGTGGCATAATGGTTGCACCTGTGTACAGGGAGCAGCAGGGCCACAAACCTCCTGTCCAAGAGGAATTAAGTCACTGAATGTTGGAGTGAATGACCCAAAGCTCTTGGAAGCAAAACACAGAGAGTATATATGTCCTGTGGCACCAGTTAGAAATTACTCCTAAAGAACCATACACCATACATGAACTTGGGGTTGGAAAGGACCTTAAAGTCCATCTAGTCTAACCCCTCTGCCGTGTGCAGGGACACTTCCCACTATCTCAGGTTGCTCCAAGCTTTGTCTAACCTGGCCTTGGACAGTTCCAGAGATGGGACAGCCACAGCTTCTCTGGGAAACCCTTGCCAGGGCCTCCTCACCCTCACAGGAAAAATTTCTTCCTAATATCCAATCTAAATGTGCTCTCTGTCCATTTGAAGCCATTCCCCCTTGTCCTGTCACTCCATGCCCCTGCCAAAAGCCCTTCTCCCGCTTTCTTGTAGCTCCTTAGCTGCAGTGACTTCACATGTATGTGCATTTGGCGTGGTTTATTCGTTATTTTTATTATTCTCTTTTACCATTCCAAAGAATAAACTTAACCACACCTGGAGCTGAGTTACCAGAGAAGGGCTCTCTAAAGGTGGTTTAGCCCTGACCCTCATTTAGAGGATTCACTTTGCCTGGGTCTGGGCATGTTGGGTAAGGTGCCAGGTGTTCCTCATTTCCCATCAGGAGGGAGCACAGTTGCCTCATTTCTCTGAGGGCGGTTGGAGCGAGAGGGTCACCCCTTGTGTGGTGTTTGCTTTGTATTCCTGTCGGGGGAAGCTTTCAGGAATTTGCTGTGGAATTTGCGGTGCTTGAACCTTGGTGAGAATGAGCAGATTTTCCTGTGAGCAGTCTACAAACTGTGAGTCTTGGCCTCAGTGGTCTTGCTCTACATTGTGTAGGGATATGATGTGCCAAAGAGGGTGGGGGGAAAAGGCTGCCAGAAGATGGTGGAGCTCCATGGATGCTTTTTTAAGAGTTCATGTTCTGCTGGCCTGAGCCAGGGATCTGATCCTGTAACACAGGGATTATTCTGTTGTAAAAACTTGGATAAAAAGTGTGGTTTTCCACGATTTTCTTTTTTGCGGGGCCTTTTTGTGAGGGGGTGTGAGGGGGCCCTCATGTGTGAGGGAGTTTGAGGGGGACCCTTGTGCATGAAGGGGACTTGGGGGGCCCTCACCTGTAAGGGGGCTGAAGGGTCCCTCGTGCCTGAGGGGGTCTGAGGGGGCTCCTCGTGCCTGAGGTAAGGGGGGCTGAGGGGCCCTTGTATGTGAGGTGAGTGGTGTGAGGGGCTCCTCGTGTATCAGGGAGTCTGAGGGGCGTGAGGGGGCCCTCATTGGTGAAGGGGTTTTGGGGGCCCTCAGCTCTGAGGGCGGCTTGGGCCCTTGTGCATTGTGCTTGGGGCTTTGTGTCTTACACAGCAAAGAAAAGAACTTGCAGGAGATCTGCTATTCAATGTGGTTAGGTTTGGTTTTTTTTTTTTCTTGTGCTGTGAGGAAGAGGCTTTACTTTTTAAGATGTGTTCTATGCGTTGAAAATGGAGTATCAGTTTGTCAGGCGATCTTCCACCTATGTTGGCACACAGCTGCTCTTGATATTCAGTTGGAGCACATGAGCCTTTGTTTAAATGATGTGTTTCATATTTTGGGAGCTTTGAAATAGAAGTTACAGTGTGAGAGCAGCTTGGTTAATTGTGCTGGTTTATTACATGCTTGGAGTTAGGCATCCTTTTGTGACAAAGGTACTGCTGCTCACGTTCCTTTTTAATGAAAATATAGTTTATGAGGGTAATGGGTTCTAGTGTTGCTGGGAATTTTACTGGATATGTTCCAGGAGTTTAACGCGGATGAGTTTTTAGTATGTTCAGAACTGTCCACACCTTGATAAAAGTAGTGGAGCTGTCAGAGTTTTTTGTGGTTCTTAAAAGGTGCTGATTAGACTAAGTGTTTGTAGAGCTTAAAGAAATTATGTAAATGCTCTGGTTGCTGTTGATTATTTCCACCTGCTCTTGTTCATCAAGAACTTTCCTTCACTGAAAGGAAACAAGAGGGTGAAAATCTTTCATTGTTATCAGGCTAATAGTAGTGGCTTACTCCTTATGGAAAATAACTTTACATTAACTTCTGTTTTCTCACAATTTTTTCATGGATTGATAAATGCTGAAATACTTAATTGCATTGGAATGATGATAAAAGTGTGCTGTTTTATGTGAGGTTCACTTAAAACATCTCTCTACTGGCAATGGCCTGTCAGTCACTGCTATTCTGGTACCACTGTGGAGAGATCAAGCCACAGTTTTGCTCTGATTGAAGTTTTTAATTATTTTCTCAGATGTGCATGTGACTGAGATGTGCTTATGTGGGTTTCATTGTTTGAACAAATAATTGCTTTGCCAATAAACTTTAAATGTTGGATTGTGGCCTGTTATAATCCTCGTGCAAGAAGCAGATAAAAACCACCCTGCATTTTACACCACTCAAACGCTGTGGGAGTCGTGTTTCTCCCTCCATCTCATAAGTAAGCAAAAATATGTTGTGGTTTCAAGTATGTTTGCCTAATTTCAGCCTTGTAACTGAGAAGAATCTGATACTGTTGAATGATTCATAGACTGCGAGAAAAATGATGAAAAGTTATTTGTTAAAAGTCAATGTTAAGCTGTAATCATGGCTTTTTCATGTGTTGGGGGAATAGGGGAGGGGAGAGGGATGTTGGGGGTTGTATCCCTTCCCTTTTCTGATTTATTTTGAAATGGCTTGTTTGATAAGAGTCTTGAAATAAGAGTTGAAAAAAATATGTTACTCGTTTTTAGTTATATTGATTAGTTAGTTAATTAATATCTGATTGAATAGTTGTGCTGGAGATAGGATTATCATGTATTCTGCAGAGGTGTGTAACAGGTAAAAGGGGTGTTTGAGTGAGTATCAGTTGAATTTGCATCAGCAAAGAATGTAATTATGTAATGCATGGTTTTGCTGAGGTTTTTTATGAATCTATTTCCACGAAAGACAGCTTTGTGGAAAATGAAATTAAGAATTTTGTTCTTAATCTGCACCGGCAATTAGCCTGTTGATTTGTATGGTAAATGGAAAAGTATCAAATCTGTGGGATTGTAACCTGGTCTCCTGAATTTCAACAGCAAGTGGTTTCTCTTTTTTTCTCAGTTTATGTAACTCTGTATAAACTCTTACTGTTGTAGAAAACCACAGAAAAGTCTTTGGAATGCATTTAAATTTTATAGTCAATGAGGGTTTTCAATACAGCATCTCTAAGTCCCATTTCCCAGGGTGGTTGGTGGCAGTGGTTTTGATTTGGTATAAAACTTTCTGAAGGGTCAGGTTGGGCTGAGCCCCCAGGTAGTCCAGCCTGTGCCTTACCTTTACAACCTTCTCTGGCTTTAGACAGCTGAGGTAGAAATAGGAGGGCAGAAACTGCTCACCTTTTCCCTTTTTAAATTTATTTTAAATGTTCTTCACTGACCAGGGAACACGTTTGCATGACTATAAACAAAATTCAAAAGGGGGAAACTTTTGGGCAACTTTACTGACTAGGAAGAAAGTACTAGAAATAAAAAAAAAACAACCCAGCCAACCCAAAACTGTTACACAAAAACCCAAACCCCAGAGGGTTTGCAGCCAGTGGTTCTAGACAGATCAGAGCACAGAGTCATCATGTTCTGTGGCTGCAGTCCTTAGAATCAGGTGAAGGGTGGGAACGTGGGAGCACTCTGAGTACATAAAGAACATACATACGTTCTTTAAATTCTAAAATTTGGAATAAAGGATGGGAAGTTGTGTGCCAATACGGGAGTATTTGATTGCAAAGAAAAACAACAAAAAACTTGTGGGAGTATTATTCTGGGTTTTTTTCTATGGAATACTGATGGTTTGCTGCACTCTAGTGGTGTTCAGTAAGAGTCTTGTGCGAGGTCAGTTCTGCTCAGAGAAAGCCGGGAGATTATTTCTGTCTGACCTCACAAAAGATCAACCAGGCTGTGTTTTAATGTTTGAGTTGTAGCACTGGAAATAGTAATAGCAATGGGTACTTTCAGATGCCCCTTGTGTTATTCTCTGTGTGTTTGGGGTTTGAGGAGGGATTGGGGATTTTGTCCCTACTGCTAGTTCTGACTTTAGATTAATACTCAGTATCATCAGCTCAGTCCTGCTGATTAGTACTGGTGACTTTCCATTGTATAGCTTAGACTACTGCTGCATGATAAAAAGGCTGGGACCAACTTAGTTATTTTCATTATTTCAAGGAATGATCCTTTAGATGTGTGGGATTTCTGGAGATCTCTTTCCCTTCAGCCTGATATCGTGCAACTCTGAGCTAAGGCAGCATCGCATGGAGGAGGGAGGACTGGATACAGCCTGTGTCATTATCTGGGATGAATGGCTGGAAAGATTCTACTGCCTTGCCAGCAACTCATCCATTGAAGTCACACGGGTTCTGCAGATACAGCAGTTGTTTCTGTGTACCTTGAAAAAGAACAGGCTGTCTCCAAGGTAGCTTTCCCTACGTCCTCTCCATAACTTAGGTAAATGTTGTCATTGATGTCTCCTTTTGGGGTTCGTGGCTGTCCGGGGCAGAGTGGGAGCTGCAGGCCGAGGTCAGTGGAGGAGGGTCCAGAGCTGCAGAAGGGTCCCCAGGCTTTCTAAACCTCTCCTCAGAGAACGGTCTGGGTGCAGGCACATCCAGGCTTTGTCCATGGTTTGTGTCCCAGCACTTATACAGCTGTAATTCAAGCTTTACCCTGCAGGATTAAGGATAGTGAGCCACATCTATATATATGAAACAGGAAATTATTTAATATGATAATAAATAAAGACCTTAATCAAAATTATTTAGTAGGCAGTGAGGGTAGCTAGAACTGTTAGTATAGTGCACTGTTTCTGAAGGAATATTGAAGTGATGGTTTTAAAGCTAATAAAACCAATTTGTAAGTAGAGATGGGTATTGCTCATCCATTCCAACAACTGTGGGCCTATCTTATTCTCAGCCTTGAGGAATAACCTTGAGGAGAGATCCCACTCCAGGGGAGGCATCTCCACATGCTCTGGGAAGGGGTGTGTTGGTAGACCCCATCATTTTACTCCTGGTGTAATTCTGGTATTTCCTTCTGGGCTTCATGAAGCAAGGGGGTGCTGTGGGCAGGGTGGGAGTTTCAGACAGATTTGTAGCACTTCTGCAGGCTTTCACACCCTCTTTTAATTTTTGTTTACTTGAATCCTGTTTTATTCTGACAGGTCCTGTGGAGTCCTATGGACCTAACAACACAGATGTGCCATGATATGACAAGGGGAAAAGAAAATCCTCACGGTCAGCCAGCTGCTGGAACAATTGAAGCAGAGGAATCATCAGTTAATTACCTTGGTTGAGATGTTTCTGTGTGTTTATTTTATTTTTTAATTTATTTTAAATTCTATTATAGGGGAGCAAGGTGACAGGTAAGCTCAGTTTTAGCCTTAAACTAAGCAACAGCCATGCTTGGCCGCACGTGATGATCACTCAGGTATCAACTCAGTCAATGGACAAAGGAGGTATTTGATTTATTTTTAAAAAAACACAAACAAAACCAAAAGTGACTAAACTTCACCACAAAGGATGTGGATTTCATGGAGCAGATCCAAAGAGCAGGAGAGCAAAGGGAGTCAGTTGTATTTGGAAGTGAATGGGTGCACCCATTAGACATTCAGTTGGCTCACTGGGATAAACGGGTTCAGGTCTGTGGTGGGGCATGAGCAGGTGTCCTGCCTGGGAGTGGCTGTGTGGCTGCAAGTCCTTGCTGGGGCTGTCACTGTAGCAGCTGAAGGAATGAGCTGTGGGTTCAGTGCTGTGTCTTCATAGCCCTGTAGTGTGCGCATAGAAGGAGGGGTACTCCTCAACAGCCTCCCCATGCATCAGAAATGTGTCTTCTCATAGCTCCCCTTACTCCCTTTACCTGCAGAGACCCAAGTAAATCCCCCCCATGCTCGCTAGGCTCCTAGATGTATAATCCTCTCCTGATGGCAGAGGCGGAACTGGAGCAGGCAAGGCAAGTGGAGCGGGACTGTGCCTACGGCTGCTTCCACAGCTGAGGACAGGGTTAGGCCTGGCAAGACAAGCCAGCTCTGTGTGGGGGACTGGAACACACAGTGAAGGCTGAGGATACAGCTGCTGTTTGTGGTCTTATCGCTACACTCACAAGAATTGCAGCCAGTGACCTCTTTACTAGATATTTTGAGACCTGACAACTGTTGTAGCTTTGGGCTGCTCTCAAATTGCAGAGTCAGACCTGGGATATGGGGAAAGTTTTAAGGTGCTAGTGAAGCCGTTTGGGTTTATTTCCTTAGGGAAATGTACTGGATTGGGAAATTGCCCACTATCAAAGGTTAGAAGTTACAGGCTGTAGTGTGTGGAGTATATGGCTTATAGCTACAAAATCCACTGATTATCCATGGCATGACCTGTCAGCAGAGAATTCAGTCTGTCTGTGTTTTCCAGCTCTGAATTCAGCGTCGTGAATCTCTGTCTTCTAGGAAGTGCCCACAGGATGCTCCACCACTTGTAGTCCAGTTTTATGGAATGTTAAGTAAAAATACGAAGTCAGCAATGGAAGGAGACAGCTACCACTACCACTAAGGTTTTCAGGGGTGGTGGGATTTTAGTAAAGAGCTCTCGGCCAGTCATAGAACCCCACAGGCATCTTCTGGGGTTTGCTGGGAAGACAGGCAAGACATAACAGGCTCTGCTAATAAAACCCATTGTTGTGTTACATTCAGACTAGAAAAAAATCTTAATTGGTTCTGGTTCATGTAATTTGAAGACAGAAAAAAAGAAAGCCTTTTTCTTCTCAAGCTGGAAAGTGACTGGAACTTAGTACTTGAATTATTGCTGCTACTTGTGAGGGCATAGCAAGTGCAAAGTCAGTCCCTGGATTTAATGAGTATTTTGTTTAAAAAAAAAAAAAAAGACTTGAAAGGTGTTTACTTTAGGTATTAAGGAGAAGTGGCCATGGTCTTCCAGCAAAATAGTGCTTCTGTTTGGGAGTACTGACATTGTTGGGTGAAACAGATCAGGTTGGGATTTAAAAACATATAAAACCCAGTGTTAGCCTACCTCTGTTGTGTCTCCCATTTCCCTGAGGCTGCCATGCTCTCCAGCACAGGCAGTGAGGCTCACCCGGGCATATGTGTCTCTGTAATTCCCCATTAGTTATCCCCGTCTGATTTTCCCTGCTTGTACTCAGGCCAGTGTGGCAGCTGTGTGCTGGAGGAGTGTGTGGTTTCTTTTAAGGTGGGGTTGTTGGCCTGCTGTGTGCGGGCTTGAGTTGGATTTGTTTGATTGTTGGACTTGTTTCTACACAGTTGTCTGTCACTAGGAAAGGACAAGGAAGAGAGGGAAGAGTAGCTTTAGGCTTAGGCCTTGCCCTTGACAAGGCATTGCTGTGTCTGTGATGAGTGAGCCAAGCTGGGCGCTCAGGAACTGTGACTGGGATAGTGCAGCTGAGGTCCCTGTGCGGGCAGTAAAAGCAAGCGAGCCACCATTGCTACATTTAACACTTGTACATTTTTATTTAGTTAAATCAGCCATTGTACACATTGCAGCTATGTATTGTTAGTGTTGTATCTTTTTAATTTTTAACTAATACATGCCCTCATAGATATATTCAATTAGTGTTATCACCATGGGAACAAGATGCTGATTCGTCAACTTAAAATTCACTTCTTCTCACAGTATTCAAGTTCTCTGATAACACAGCAAAAAATCAAAATAAGAGGTGAATAACCATTATGCTGTTACACAGAACATCATCTGCACCGCAAATAACACAACAGAAATGCATTTCTTGAGAGCCCCATCCTTGAAGACCCTCCTGTGCTGTCTTGGACAGTCAGGAAGCCACAATGCACTGTGAGATGTTTCATCATGGGTCTCATTCGGTTTGGCTGCCAAAACACTTTTTTAAATTTCTTTTCTTGCTTGCCCAAAAAGTGTCAGCATGGCACCTCAGGTGGCTCTGAAGCCAGAACTCCAGAGATGTTTCCATGCTTTTGGCATCATTACCTTAATGAGGAAGTGCCCTTGTTCTGAGCACTGAGTGAGTCATTAAAAAAAAACAAAACAAAACCCAAAGAACCCTATAATTGTAGAAGGCCAGATAAGCTTGGAAAAGGATTGCTCCTAGAGGACAGGGTTGGTCTTACTCTGCTGCTGAGACTACTTTTAAAAAACTGAAATAGCTGTTTAAAAGCATTCAGTTGGTGTGTTTGTGTGTATGCATGTTACGCTAGACTAGAACCCTACAGAGCTCCCTCCATTAAATATTAAGGTATAGAACACCCAAAACATCAGATCCCTACGTTCCCCTTTCGGAAAATAAAAGTGCAGACATGCTAATGTGGTTTTCACAGGGTTGGTTTAGAAATATATATAATATATAGTTACATAACAAATATTAACAGAAATGGGCTGCCAAGGATTGTGAGCACTTGTTCTTTAAAAAACACTCGATCAGAAGATAAAAACTGCTCGCTCAGTGCTAAGAGGGCTGAGAAGCTGACATGGTTCAAGGAGGGCTTGGTTTTGACCTTCAAATGCCACATGCGTGTATCAGCTAAGAGGCAATCTCGATAAAACATGGTGACCTAATTATTCTCCTTGTATACTGGGTAAGTCTTTGTCACGTAGTTATTATCTACAGTGCAGTGGCCAGCAGGAAGCACCCCCAGTCAATCGGTGAGATCGGCTAAGCGATGATGGAAATGGGAAACTACTGGAGTTAGGACTGTTTACTACAACCCACCACAGGTCCGGATCTATAGGCTTTAATACCATATGCGAACGTGCTGCAGGTTAGAGCTGCTAGCAACTTGGGTACCTAGTGGTGAAATTTTGTCTTTGTTGGAGGGGAAATGTTTTGGTGGCTGTCTGAAGGTGTCTGCACTATTAATGGCCACAGTCAGCTGTGATTCATGTGAACAGCTGCCTTTTGCCTGACTCTCGCAGCCTTTGCCTAGACCGGATCTCTGAGCAGTAAGTCTTAGTACTTGGTAGCCCTGCAGCGCTTCCTCCTGGGTCGGTCAGCATTTGCAGTCCGGGTGGTGCCATCGCGTGATGCGTCACCGTTCCACGGGGTCACTGCACTCGTAACCCATGACGCCAACGGGCAGTGAGTGTTCTGCGGTCTCGTGAGTTCAAATACTCTGCTATTTACAGTTTACACGTCAACTCCTTTGTACCGTGTACACAGTCAGAGGAAGAGGCCTGTTGATGAAGTTTGCTTGGCAGGGGCCGCGTCAGTAAGCGAGCGCCAGAGCAAAGGGACAGGGACAAGTGGTGACGCTGACAGGGTGCCATTGTGGCGGATAAATCATCCTGCCTGAAGGATGCTATCTTTGGTCACAAATTAGCTTACAGGGTGAAAAATCGTAACAGCACAAAATGAAACTTGGGATGGGGAGAAATGAATTCACTGCAGCTGCACAGGTAGGAGCGGCAGTGACGACTCTGCTACCCGGGGACGGTGACAGCTGCCTACGGCAGGGGTCATGTGGCGCTTGTGCAGGGGCGGCAGCTTCTCACTTGGCCTCCTGTGCCCAGTCCTCTCGGCAGAAGTGCCTAAGAAGCTGCTGGAGGTCATGCTGGAGGTCATCCCTGGGGAGTGCTTCTGGGGTGTCTTCCAGCTCTTCTATGTGAACATGTTTTCCAAAGCGGTCCTTCATCACGGTCCTCTTCTGCGTGCTGGCTTTACTTAGTATTGTCCTGGAACCAAAGAAAGGAGACACCTGACTTAGGGCATAGTTCTGGAGGTCTGAGAGAATGTTGGTTTTCAGGCTTTTCCAAGGCAGAGTTATGCATGCTGGAGGAAAGGCACAGCAAGGGATTAAGTGTGAGGCAACAGCAAACTCCTGTGGATTTTTACCCTTGCATATATTCTCTGTAGTCTTTACACATACATTTGTAGCCTATTGTATCAATTTAGTTTCAGTATTTTCTTGGGCAGGACCCATATGCTATCTTGGTATTCCTTAGAAACCAAGGTTGAAATCAGCTCTTTGAGACATATTTTTATCAACAGGGCCAAGTGCTAATCCAAGGGGGGTTGCATTTAGTATGTACGGGAGCTGAGGGCATTACTTCACTGGGTGTGCTTTTAACTGGAGGATCTTGTCAGATCTGCTAGTTTTCAAAGTAAATTAAAATTTTACATGCGTCAATCATGCAGGGTATGCATCCTCAGCATTTTCCACCTGAGGATCCTTATATAAAGGTACCCCTGTTTACCACCCTGTCTCTGCCTCTTATTTCTAAAACCAGAAGGGCATCAAACAGTGCATGGAGAGTGCAGGATCCAAGTATGGAGAGGAAAGCATGCTGCAAGGAGGACAAATGAAGAGAGACTGAAGAATGGATAGAGGGATGAATTCTAATGCTAGCTGAAATTTGCAAAATAAATAAAAAATTTACATTTATTGTGTCCATCCTTTCACTTGAGAATCCTTACATAAAGCTACCCCTGTTTATCATCCTGTGTCTGCCTCTTTTTTCTAGAACCAGGGAGCAGGGCATCAATGTGTGCATAGAGAGTGAAAGATGAATGTGTGGATGTAGACTCGATGGGGAACGGGGAATGAAAGACAGATGAATGACATCAAAGTGGATGGAGAAAGATGTTTGGAGGTTGGAAGGCTGATGAAGGAATGGAGCACAGGTGGTGATGGATGATTGGAGTGCAGGTGATAGTGAATGGGTGGAGATCAAAGCGCTGTGGGTGATAATGAAGGAATAAATGGCGAGTAGGAGATGAAAAATTAATGGAGTGTGGGTGAGGATAAATGGAGAGTGGGAGATGAAAAGTTAATGGACTGTGGGTGGAGATAATAAATGGGGAGTACAAGATGAAGAATGGATGGAGATGGAAAGTGGAAGATGAATGAAAGCAAAAGGAAGGAGTGATGAGGAAATGGAGTGTGGGTGGAGATGGATGAATGGAGAGTGGGAGAAGAAGAGAGTGGAGAGTGGGTGATGGATGAATGGAGGTGTGTGAGGAAATGGTGTGCAGGAGATGAACAGGGAATGGAGTGTGGAAGATGGAGAATGAATGGAGGTGTTTGAGTGATGAGGGAATGGAGTGTGGGTGGAGATCAACTGAGTGTGGGTGATGAATGGAGTAAGGGAGATGGAAGAGTGGAGGGCAGGTGATGAATGAATGGAGTGTGGATGGACATGAAAGAAGGAAGAGTGGAAGATGAAGGAATGGAGTGGCTGATGAATGAAAGCAGGAGTAAAGAGTGATGAGAAAATGGAGTGTGGGAGATGAAAGAGTGGAGAGCGGGTGATAAAGAAAGAATGGAGTGTGGGTGGACATGAGAGAATGGAGAGTGGGAGATGACTGAATAGAGGAGTGTGGTTGATGAGGGAATGGAGAGCGGGAGATGAATGAAGGGAGGCATATGGGTGATGGGGGAATGGAGAGCGGGAGATGAATGAATGGAGGTGTATGGGGGAATGGAGAGCGGGGGATGAATGAGTGGAGGTGTATGGGGGAATGGAGAGCGGGAGATGAATGAATGAAGGTGTTTGAGTGATGGGGGAATGGAGAGCGGGAGATGAATGAATGGAGGTGTATGGGGGAATGGAGAGCGGGAGATGAATGAATGGAGGTGTATGCGGGAATGGAGAGCGGGAGATGAATGAATGGAGGTGTACGGGTGATTCGGGAATGGAGAGCGGGAGAAGAAGGGAGGAGTGTGAGGTAATAAAAGAGGCATTTGTGTGATGAGGAAATGGAGTGTGGGAGATGAGGAATGGGGAGAAGGTGATAAGGAGAGGACAGTGGGAGGTGAAGAATTAATGAAGGGTGGGTGGAAATGAAGGAATGGAGAGGGGGAGATAAAAAAGGGAGGGTGAGTGATGAAGAATGAATGGAAAATGGAGATTATAGAAGGCAAAATATGAAATAAGTAAAAAACCGAACAAAAAAATCAATGACAAAGAGGAATAGAAAACAATGAAAAAAATCAAAGAGCAGTAGGAATAGAATAGAATAGAATA